>JAOWBN010181880.1:0-16897 GCA_028565015.1 Pinguicula moranensis
TTCTAAAAATAATTATCGTTTAAGTACTTGCGCAAAATACCACCCCTTTTAAAAATAAGAAGAAGTAGTAGAAGAAGTAGAAGAAGTAGAAAAAGGCTTGCGCAAAACAGGGCCTAAGATTCCGTTGGTAAATTTGTCCTACCCTAATGCTAATGCGCCGCAATGAATTGAGAAAACTTTGACAATTTTGAATTTAAGGTTTTACATAGTATCAGAACCACACAAAAATTTATCGTCTTCTTAATCTTCTCTTCCTCACATATCAAAGTGAAGATTGTCAAATTTGACGTCATGATTATAAAAACAGAGGATAAGAAAACCTTGGATGCTGGGCGTTGGTCGTTGCTTCTCAGTTCGAGATGAATTCAAACGATGATCCAGTAAAGATTATAATGAAAGTGGTATTCAAGGAAAACAACTACAACGACGGAATACGGAACGGTAACGGTTTTAATTTTCCATTACCGTTTTAAAACGGTACGGTAATGGTATTTAGGGTTTCGATAACGGTAATACCGTTTTCCATTTTTTTTTTTAAAAAACTCCGTCGTGACGTCCGAGTCCGACATTTTCTATCATGGGTTGGGCTTGCCGACCATTTTCTGTCCGAGCACGCTTCGTTAGAATTCAACAAACGACGGAAGATTGAAATCCAGGCTCTAGGAAACGACAGAAATCGAATCGAACGAAACGATGGAATCACGGAAGAACGAAACGACGGAAGATTCCTTTTCCCTGCAGCACGCTTCGTTCACGGCAGTGTCCCTTCTTCGGTGAGTAATCCGTCCGATCGCAACAATCACTTTTCGGTACGCATCTATCGGTCCTTCACTCTACGTCTCTACCTCTCTCGTTAGTTAACTGTAGTTGCATTTTTTTTTACGAATTTGAAGCTTAGTTCTCGAATTTTGTATAGAAGTGAGTAAGTGACTGGTTAAAAGTTGAAAGTTCTATCTTTTGAAAACCTGGGTTTGGAACAATATTGTTCCATTGGGACTCTTTCAAAGAACGTTTTTGGCGCTGTCTTCAGTAAATTTCATTTGATGACATTACTGTGAATTGATTATTTTGCTTGCTTGATTCCATTTGTAATTACAGATGTATTTCAATAGTAATTACAAATGTATTTCAATACTTTGGATGATGCAACTTAGTTTTATTTGATCCAATTACTTGCACGTTGTTCTCGAATTTTTGATGATGCAACTTAGTTCTCGATTTTTTGAAGAGTTACTCGAATTTTTGAACAAACGGTAACGGTAAAATACAGTTACCATTACCGTATTATTTACCGTAATACCATTTTATAACGGTAATGGTATTTTACCGTTACTGTACCGTTTATCGTAATACCATAATAATACGCTTTTCGGTATAACGGTACGGTAACGGTAATAGAAACCATTAACGTTAGCAAATGGTACGGTAATGGTAATGTCCATTACCGTTACCGTTTATCGTTTGCTCACCCCTAACTGAGGCTATGGATAATCGGTGGAGCATTCATTATCTTTTGGTGTCATGGATCATGAACACCATAGACCCAAAGGTTAGGTCGACGATCAGTTATCCCGAAGATGCTAGTGTGATGTGAAAAGACATCCACAATCGGTTTTCTGTGGGAAATGGCCCACGTATGTATAAATAGGAATCAAAAATTGCAAACACCAAACAATTCGGTGAGCCTGCTGCCTCATATTACAGACGGTTGAAGATGTCGTGGGATGAATTGAGAAACTATGAATCTCATCTTACTTGTTGCTGTAACGGGATTAAGTGTCCCCTAATGACTAAGCTCACTCAACAAGTTGAATCAGAGAAGAAGCATCAAATTCTTCTTGGATTAGATGATGCTGTTTTGGGGTTGCTAAGATCCAACATTTTCATATGGATCCACTTCCTAATCACTTGAAAGTTTACTCTAGGGTGATTCAGGAGGAGAGATTGTTTACGATCACTCGTAGGCATATTGATATGTCAGTCTATGGAACAATAACCATGTCCTGATAATCAAGACAGAACACATTCTTCAATGAAGAATCTGACTTCGCACCAGAACCAGCAGCTACCATTCAATCCAACATGATCGTGCGGTCGTATTTTATTTGAGTTACTTAAAGAATTGTTATAGAACTTTTAGCTCTTTGTATTACTCAACTTATGAGTGTACAAATAGACACACTTAGGAGCACACGTGTATAAAGAAAAAGTGATGATTGGCCATTGAGCCCTAATCGGATTTTACACATTGTTCGTAACCTCCCTTTTGCTCGCGCCACATAGAGAAGGTTGTCTTCAAACAACCATGATTTGTGAATTCTACATGGTATCAGAGCTTGACAAGTATGGCTACTAACGCTTTCCTTAAGGAACAACTACAGGTGCACGACTCGGATAGCCTGGAACTCAACTCGTCGGCATCCAACTCAATGAAACCAATTACCTAATTGGGAAAAGTGTTGTAGAATCAGCACTTGAGGCAAAGCTTAAAGTTGGATTTGTGGATGGCTCCCTAGAAAAATCGGCTGCGAACACAAAGCTCTTCCTGAAGTGGAAAAGAGAAAATAGTCTTGTGTGCTCATGGGTAAAAGGAGCTATGACGCCAAAATTGATGTAGCAATTCTTGTTCGTGCACGACGCACTACAGTCTACCCCATTTATTTGAACTGAAGCGGTCAGAGGCCATGATGAGGCAAGGGGCAACCACTGTGGGAGAGCACTTTGGTAAGCTCAAACAGATCTGGGATCAATACAATCAGCTGCGATCCCTGCCTCAGATTGATGAAGAAAATGGGTTGTTACTAAAAATGAGAGAAAACAAGGACCGAGTCATGGAGTTCCTCATGGGTTTGAATGGTACTTTTGAACATGAGAGGAGTCAGATAATCTGTCTCAACCCTTTACCACAATTGGACAAGGCTTATAACATGATAGCCACTATGGAGAAGCATCGTCAAGTTAGCAATCATATGGCTGCAGGATGAGACAAATTGAATTCAACTTTGATGGCGAAAGGTGTGGAATGGAGAGCTGAGGGATCATCGTATCCCAATGGGAAAACTGACAAAGGTAAAAGAAACAATATTGTGTGTCATCACTGTGGAAGAAATGGACATACCATGGAGGTGTTACAAATTGAAAGGAAGACCAAAATGTACACCCTGTGGAAAGAAGGGGCATTCGATTGATGATTGCTATCAATTGAAGTAAATCATATATCAAAGGATAAATAGTACAAAGCGGCAAACCTGGTCGAAGTGCGAAATGAAACGAGTTGGAATTCACTTGATTTGAAGCCTGATGGGGTGGAAAGCTTGCATGAGATAATGGGATAGATGCAGCATGATTTGCAGAAGCTCACAAATGAGAGAAAGAGCATTTCCCAGTCAGACAGAATATCAGTTAACATGGCACATTATGAAGATTTTGCAAGTATATGCTCTCATTGAACCTTGAAATACACTGTTGGTCCAAATATACTGAAAGGTGACTAGATTGTGGACACAAACCATATGTTTATTGATTTGAGCATAATGTCTAAATCACAAGCCTTTAATGTGTCACCCTAGTCTGGCTACCTGATGGATCCATAAAACTTGTGCTTTTCCAAGGAAATGTTAAACTGTCTAATTCCATGTGCTTAAACTCTTGCTTGTATGTGCCCAACTTTAAACATAACTTGATATCTGTTAGAAAACTCCTTTTGTGCTCTGGTATCTCATGCACTTTCCTCCCTGAATTCTGTGTGTTTTAGGACCGTGAAACACAAACAATTCTAGTGTGGGTTTTGTGGTGAAAGAACTCTACATCCTACGTCCAGCCTCTTTTGATCAGAACCTCATCCAACAAGTGAAGAATGCAGCTACTTCAAGTTATACAGCTTGTAATTCTCCTTATATCTTGCCTCTAGAACAAGATGTCACTCGCAGTGCATGTACTGCTCCAAGCCCCAACTTGTTGAACAATCGGTTGAGGCATCCATCCCCTGATGTACTAAAACATGTTGAATTTTTTAATATTGTTAAGTCCTTGAGCAAAGCTAATCTATCTTGTGAAATTTTCCCCGTGCAAAGTAGAGTTGTTTCTCATACTCCAATAGCACCAATGTCTCTGAAAACTACTTTGATCTAGTCCACATGGGTATCTGGGGCCCTTACAAAATTCCTTCGATCACAGGGTGTCATTACTTCCTAACCATTATGGATGATAGAAGCAGGTGCACATGGACTTTTTTGCTCCAATCCAAAGACAGAGTGCCTCACTTGATCTCCTCATTCCTCAATCTGGTAAAAACCCAATACAAAGGAACTGTCAAAATCATCAGAACAAATAATGGTTCTGAATTTGTGAACTCACAGTACAACACACTACTCAGTAACCTAGGAATCATTCACCAAAAAAATTGCCCCTACACCATCAATCTGTCTTTCATCAATTGGTTGTCATCGCTTCTTCTGAAAGGTACCTCTCCCGTTGAGCTCCGTTACGGCTTCTCTCCTATATATGATCATTTTCATCCTTTTGATTGTCGTGTCTTTCCAGTTTACGAGACTATACTCCACACAAACTCTCACCCCGAAGCCTTCCCTGTATATTCCTTGGATACAGTTCATCTCATAAGGGTTTTCATTGTCTTGATCCATCTTCCTCTCGCCTTTACATCTCTCGACATGCTCGGTTTGATGAGCTCTATTTTTCCTTCCATATCTCTTTTCCCTTTCCTTCCCTTTCTGATCTTGATATATCTGTATTTGTTGAGCCTCATGAGCCTGAATCTTCTTCCTCTCCTCCTCCCCCCTCTACGTTCACATCACCATCTACCTTCCTTTGTTCTCTATGTCCTCTATCTCCTCAACCTTCTTTGGTTGCTCTTGTAGCTCTTCCTCCTCCTACTCTTGATAGTTCGTCCACTTCCTCTACCACAACACCCCTTGACTCCTCTTTGTTCGTTTCTTGCTCTCATGGCCCTCCGCCTTTGGTTGGCTTTCATCCCATGATGACTCATGTCAAAGTTGGTGTGTTTTGACCTCGTATATTTGCAGATTATTGTGACACTATTCCAATTGGATTTCTTACTGCTCTTCTCGCCTCTGTTGAGCCTCATGGTTTTCGTTTTGCTGCCAAGCATCCTGCTTGGATCTCTGTATCAAGCATCTTGCTTGGATCTCTGCTATGGATAAAAAAATTGCTGCTCTACATCAGAATCACACTCGGGATCTTGTTCCTCGTCCTTCTCATGTAAACATTATTGGCTCTAAGTGGGTATTTCGCACCAAGTATCTTCTCGATGGTTCTATTGAACAACTTAAGGCTCATTTGGTTGCTCGTGGCTTCACACAAGTTCCTAGTCTAGATTATTTTAACACTTTAAACCTTGTTGTCAAAGCTGCTATTGTTCGCACTATTTTATCTATTGTTCTCTCCACGGCTGGCCTCTTTGACAGCTCGATGTGAAAAATGCCGTCTTAAATGGCTATCTGACAGAGGATGTTTACATGGATCAGCCCCCTGGCTATGTCAATACCATGTTCCTTAGTGATGTTTGTCATCTTAAAAAGGTACTTCGTGGTCTCAAACAAATCCTTGTGCCTCGTTTGAGGGGCTTAGTACTTTTCTTGGCACTCTTGGGTTTACCTGCAGCCGAGCTGACACTTCATTATTTATATTTGCTCGTGATTCTTCTATCATATATCTACTCCTCTATGTAGATCATATCATTATTACTGGTAGCAGTGCCTCGCTTCTGAATCGCTTTGTTCAGCGCCTACACACTGAGTTTGCTCTTAAGGATCTTGACTCTCTCATATATTTTCTCAGGATTGAAGCATCCTTCACTGATGGCATTCTCTTCCTCAGCCAATTGAAGTATGCTAGAGATATTCTTGCACGTGCTCAGTTTTTGGACAGTCGGCCTGTTAATAGCCCTATGATCGTGTCTCAATATCTTTCTTCTGATGGTGATCCCCTTTCTGATCTGACCATGTATCGTTCTCTTGTTGGTTCCCTCTAGTATCTCACCATTACTCGCCCTGACTTGACCTATGTTGTCAATTCTGTTATTCAGTATATGAATGCTCCCACTAAGCTTCATCTTTAGGCAATCAAAAGAATTTTTCGTTATGTCCGAGGTACTATCTCCATGGGCCTGCGCTTCACCAAATCCCTGTTCCGAGTTTTGTGGTTGCTTATTTTGATGCTGATTGGGTAGAATGCCCTAATACTCATCGATTTACTTCAGGTTATGCCATCTTTCTTGGTGACAATTTAGTCTCTTGGAGTGCCAAAAATCAACCTACTATCTCTCAATTTAGCTTCGAGTTTGAGTATCGTGCTCTGGTCACCGCTGCTAGTGAGGTTCTTTGGCTTCACCATCTTCTTCATGATCTTGATGTATCCATGCCTCGACCTCCTGTTCTTCTATGTGACAACAATAGTGCTCTTTTCCTACAAATGGGTTAAGTATGTTGAGCTTGATTATCACTTCATTCGAGAGCAGGTTCCAACATCCAGTGTGTTCCTTCTGAGTATCAGCTTGCTGATTTGTTTACCAAGAGTCTCTCTTGTGAGGTTTTTGAGTTTCTTTGCTCCAAGCTTCACGTAGGGCTTAATCCCATGCTCAGCTTCCGGGGGTGTTGACCATATACCTTTGCCTTCTCCTCCTCAAGTGCGTCCATGGAAGCACATGATGCAACAGAAAATTTTTCCTTCATCCAAGATGTTGCTGGTCCAATCAGAGGTCATATGGGCTGGATTCATGGTTTGATTATCCCTCCAACCAAGGTTTCACCAAAATAGCAACATGTGGTCTCACACTCAAGCCATCCCAATAGACATACACGAAAATAGAAATAAAGTAGACGTTAGATGATGCATTAGATTCAATGTAAAGCTTCATCTATATATCATCCATGTAACATACGAAAACATCATCAAGCTTTGAGAATCAATGGAGTTTCATCTTCATCTTCAAATTCTTCATCAACAAATCAAAGCACATAAATTCACACACATTCACTAATAATTAAACTACAAGAAACACACGGCGAATCTCACCTTGTCA
This sequence comes from Pinguicula moranensis, assembly GCA_028565015.1. Classification (NCBI taxonomy): domain Eukaryota; kingdom Viridiplantae; phylum Streptophyta; class Magnoliopsida; order Lamiales; family Lentibulariaceae; genus Pinguicula; species Pinguicula moranensis. The sequence continues at coordinate 7,061 of JAOWBN010181880.1, forward strand.
CAAAGGAACTGTCAAAATCATTAGAACAGATAATGGTTCTGGATTCGTGAACTCATAGTGTAACACACTACTCAACAACCTAGGAATCATTCACCAAAAAAGTTGCACCTACACCTCCCAACAAAATGGGGTTGTAGAATGCAGACATAGATCCCTCCTCCAAATTGCACTTGAACTCCTGTTCCAAGCTAAACTTCCTAAAACCTTCTCCAAATCCCATGCATGGATGGCGGAAAAATCCCAAACAATTCTATACTTCAAAACATTGTACTTCATCCCAAACAATAACAATTATACACGGGTAAACATTCTTTTATTTTGATGGCATCAAAATCCCAAGCATGGATGGCAAACAAAATCCCAAGCAATTCTATATGGGCAAATATTATAGAGGTTATTAAAGCTAAACAGAAACACAACATGACTACTCTGGGTGGAAGTAGTTCAAAAAATTGATGAAACAGAGGCTGTATATACGGACAAATGCATCAGAAAAGTATGAAAAAAGAAACTCCCAATCAATTAAATGAATAAGGAAAATACAATAGAGTATTGATTAAGTTACGGACAAATGCAACATTATTCCTAAAGAGAAACCCTAAACGGTGCCCTAACCTGTAAAACATAGTATCTGAGCAGCCCTAGAATGCCTGATCTGAATGCATCCAAAAAACAATAGTGAGGCAAGAGTGGCAATTGAAGGGAAATTACCAGTGCGTAATTGTGTGCAGAGAGGAGGAGAGAGGAAGAACATAAACCTGAACACGTCAGATGCATGAATCGTTAACGGACGAGCAAAGTTCGTGGAAGAACACGGGATAAGAGCGTCGAGTGTTCAGCAAACCCTTTCCTTTTATACTAGGTAATGAGGTAAATTAAATGAATAGTATGGGTAGTTTAGTAATATGTTATTATGGATAACTCGTGGGCTGCAAAATCCGCCTAATTTTTGGCGGATAAAAAAGACAGACAAAACGTGCTGTAATCTCGGGCTTGAGAGTAATCCGTCGGGCTGAGCGAGATGTTTTGTGTGGGCACCAAACACTGGGCACAGTCAAATAACCCTTCTTTATCTCACTTAATCCGCCCACATATCCGTCACCAAACGTAGCCTAAATGTATCTACCGAGTGAAATGTAAACCTGATGGCTCTGTTGACAAGTACAAATTAAGATTAGTTGCCAAAGGGTACAACCGAATAGAGGGTCAGAATTTTGTAGAAATATTTAGTCCTGTTGCAAAAGTAGTGAAGGCTCGTCTGCTCTTGGCTGTGGCAGCCTCACGCGGCTGGCATATTCATCAGTTGGATGTAAACAATGCATTCTTACATGGCTCTCTCAATGAAGAAGTGTTCATGTATCCCCCTCTAGGCTACAGCAAAGCCAAAAGGAGTGAAGTGTGCCTGCTGAAAAAATCATCGTTTGAACTTAAGCAAGCATCACAACAATGAAATCATGAATTCACCAATGCACTCAAGGTCTACGGTTTTCATTAGTCCTACCATGACAATTGTTTTTTCACACTGCATCATCCTCAACATCAACTTTTCTCCTCGTGTATGTGGATGACATACTTATCACTGGATCAGACTTGCAACAACTGAATAAAGTGAAGACCTACCTGAACAAAACCTTCACAGTCAAGGACCTTGGTGAGGCACATTACTTCCTCGGTATGGAACTTGCCCGTTCCACTAATGTCCTAATATCAACCGGAAAAAATACATCAAAGAATTGCTAGCAGATGCAGGTTTCCTGGATTCCAGTCCACTCTCTACACCTCTTCCACGGGGCAAAAAGTTCGCAGGAACTGATGAAGATGAGTCTCCACCTTACCACAATCTAGAGAAGTACAGGCGTCTTATAGGCAAGTTGTTATATCTTAATTATACAAGACCAGATCTCACTTATGCAGTCCAACAACTCAGCCAGTTTGTGTACTCACCACATGACTCCCACTGGCAACTGGCAAGCAGGTATGCATGTCCTCAATTATCTATCCGGCCATATGAACCTGGGATTGTTCTACCCTGTGAAACAAACTGTCAAGTTGGAAGCTTTCTGTGACACTAATTGGGGAAGTTGTAAGAAAATCAGGCACTCTCTGACTAGTTTCTACATTTTCTTCGGTCCCTCCTTGATCTCATGGAAGACAAAAAAGTAACCAATTGTGTCCTACTCTTCGTCCGAAGAAGAATATAGAGCAATGGCTTCTATAGTACAAGAACTCCTTTGGCTGAAGTACATACTGCAAGATTACAATATACCGTTGCCATTTCCAGTTCCACTGTGGTGTGATAGCAAAGCAGTAATTGCCATCAAAGCAAACCATGTCTTCCATGAACGGATGAAACAAAGAGAAAATGATTGTCGTGTTGTGAGAGATCAATATAAGTTCGGTTTCATTGCCCCCACTTATGCCAACACCACTTTGCAAGTTGTTGATTCCTTCACTAAGAGTTTTATCAATTCGCAGTTCATTCATCTACTGCCCAAGATGAGACTCTAGAATGCTCATCTTGAAGAGAGGGTATTGATAAGTCGGTCTATGGAACAGTAGCCATGTCCTAATAATCAGGACAAAACACATTCTTCACTGAAGAATGTGACTTCGCACCAGAACTAGCATCTACCATTCGATCCAGCATGATTTTGCGGTCGTGTTTTATTTGAGTTACTTAAAGCATCGTTATAGCACTTCTAGCTCTTTATATTAGGTGATTTATGAGTGTACAGTAGACACACTTAGGAGCACGCTTAATGCATTGTTCATGACCTTCCTTTCGTTCGCGCCACACAGAGAAAGTTGTCTTTAAATAGCTTTAATTTGTGAATTCTACAGGGCGTGATACTAAATCTGAGGACATGGTGTTCGCTGTTTAGTAACGTACAAAGGCGCCGGATAAAAAGAACAAATCTGATTTGTGGTGCACAAAGTGTAAGATTTGGACATGAGATCACAACCTGTTTTGATATTATCAGATACCCTTGGTGGAGGGGGGGTCTCCTCCTCGTGGACGCAGTGATTCTGGAGGCCCAGATTCAAGGAGTGGTGAGCGTGAGCTAGCTGCGGAAGAGAGGGCTGGCAATATTGTTGGCCGTGACAAACGACCTACTGCTCAGGCCAACGCCGTCGCAGCACCTGCAAGAACTACTAATGGGTAGGGGTGGTTATCCAAAATTCGGTTTCAGTTTTATCCAAAACCGAAATCGAATTGATAAGGTTTGTTTTATGATTTTCGTAATCAAAATCGATAACCGAAAAATAGAAAAAAAATATTTTTTGTTTTTGGGGGTCTTACTGAAAATCGAAAACATAAAAAAAAAATCAAAATAAAAATGAAAGAAATTAAACCAAAATAAAAATCCAAAAACCAAAAATTCAATTATTTTATCACTTTGTGTTGATATCTAAGGTTGAGAAGGTTTGTTTTTTGCACTTGCTCATTCTATGTTGTAGTTTTGCATATACAGTTAAATGTTGGGCATTTATTTACTTTTTGAAAAGAAAAAAAAAATTGGCTTTTCTTTCGTGTATCAACGAAGAAAATCTTATCGATTTCGGTTAAAACCAAAACCAAAATTGATTTTTTTTTTTTTTTTTTTTGAACAGATACCAAAACCCGAAAAATTGAAAAAAAAAATAGTTTTCGTTCAATTTCGATTAAAAACAATTTTTTTCGATTTTTTTTGCTAGTTATGAGGGTGGCCGAGTGAGTTTGCTGGATCTCTCTCCGGATCAATGGACGACGCTGATCAATGCAGTTCATGCTCATGAGCTTACTTCATCCAACAATGACAAAATGAATGGTAAGAATTGGCTCGCAGATACGGGTCCTTCACACATATGACTGGAGAGTGCAATGTGTTGGCCGAGGTGAAGCCAATCATTCCCTGTCCGATGCATATGCCCAACAGGAATTCGATTGTCGCCCAACACAAAGGAGTTGTTCATTTGACACGGAATATTGATTTAAATGCCATTTTATTAGTTCCTTCTATGAAATATTCCCTTGTATCTGTGCCACAATTAACAAAGCAACTCAAGTGTATTGCTTCATTCGTTGATGAAATTTATGTGATACAGGACCGAGCCATGATGACTTTGATCGGAGCAAGGAAGGAGTGTGATGGTGTCCATTATTTAATGGCAATCAAAGGAGCGAGGCCGTATTAGGAATGTAGTTGTTGCATCAGATGGTCGGGCATCCTTTGTCGCAAGTCCTCAACTCAGCTCCTGCTGAATTTGTATATTCTTTGAATTTAAATACGTATGCTTTGAATAATTGTGATATTTGTTATCGTGCGTAGAGGCGGATTTTCTGAAAGTTCTAGTCATGCAATTTCCATATTTGATTTGATTCACTATGATATTTGGGGTACTTATCAGGTTAGCTCAAGCTATGGTGCAATTTATTTTCTTGCCGTTGTTGATGATAAGTCGCAAACTGTTTGGATTTATTTATTGCTTACCAAGTTTGAGGTTCCACAGATAATCAAGAATTTATGCTCTATGGTGGAATGACAATTTGGTAAGTTCACTTGTTTGAGAATTCTAATGAAAATGGAAACATTCACCGCACATCTGTTGTGCGTGCACCTCAACAAAATGGAGTGGTGGAACGCAAACATAGGTACATTCTCAATGTTGATCGAGCCCTGAAAATTCAAGCTCATATTTCCCTCGATTTTTTTGAGGGGATGTGTCTTGACGGCAGCCTATGTGATTAATTGAGCTCCTTCGTCATTATTGAACTAAAAAACTCCATATTGCAATCAACCTTCATATGAGTCATCATTACTCCAGTTTGTTACCTATTGTACTCACCTTCATCCATGACGACCACTACCTTCAACTCGTCCAGTTTACCTCCAGCCATCATTACTAAATGTGGCGGGTCGAACAACCTCATCTAGGCATCTCAAATTGTGCCAATCCTGCGCAGCAATCGACAGTTGATGGATCGGAGAATACACCATCTAAATTTCGTCCCAGCGGCAATGCCTTTGTGGATGCTGTGCATAAATCAAATCCTGAGTATACTGTTTTGTATAAAAAAGGACCGGTATTGCCTTAGCTAGATTAACTCCACGCTAACGAACATGATCTTCCATCTTACTTCTTCTGCGGCGGTTTGGCAATTTCTGTCTAGCAAATATATTGGAAAGAACAAAAGAGAGAAATTCGATCTACAGCGCGACCTCCGTACTCTCTCCAAGGGTTCGCATTCGTGTGGGGATTACCTTGATGCTGCTAAACACACCGTAGCTGAACTCCGGGTTATAGGTTCGGATGTTACTGATGACGACCTCATCTCGTATATGGACAGAGGATTACATCCTCATTTTGACATGTTTATGGAAAATATAAATCTGCTCAAGAACAAAAAACCCAATGGAATTGGAGAAGTTTGAGAAACCCTTGTTATCTTATGCTGCAAAATTGCCATCGCCGATGGCTGAACCGGTTGCCTTCAACAGGAATAACAGATAGCCTCGACAAACACTTTCTGGGCCAAGCAGCAGTAGGCCGATAGAAAGATTTTATGTGGTACAGTCTAGGCCGCCAATTCCAATCACAGCAGCACAGGGCTGGATGCGAACGCGGCAGACGGGTTACTCACGAGCCACAAGGCGTTGGGCTGCAGGTCGCTGAGCCAAATAATGTTCCTAAACAAAATTTATTTTCTGGCCCATGATCCTGGAAAACTCAAAATAGAAGAAAAGTTTGAAGATACTGAAATCTCAAAAGAGAAGAAAAGTTTGAAGATACAAAATAGTATATAAATGGCGGATCTTTTCAATCATCCAAACCGTGCATATGATTGTATATATATAGACGGAATGTTTTACAAAAAAATCTCAACTTTACAAACCAATCCCTACATATCCATGGAGTAGATATCATGTGGGGTCAAGATAATTAATTCTTGAGTCATCCATATCGTTTTTTTTTTTTAGATAAGCCCAAATTTTATTTAAAGAAAATATTTACAGGAAAAAAAAAACAAAGAGCACATCACGCTCTTGATTTTCCATCGGCCTAAATCTACTAGCCAACAATCGTTAAAGAAATACATCAGTGATCTCTATACTACTCTGCTGAGCAGGTCGCCAGTACCTATTATTTTATTGCTTGCCAAGGTTCATCGCTGTCAACATATCACCCTATGGATGGTACACAGCTCATCTATGACCTTTAGAGTACTGACTGCAGGAGTGCTATGCCTCATTGTTGGTTATGTAACAGATCTTTCAACTTCAGATTCTGATTAGTAGGAAGAATCTCTTCTCCCATGAGGTTCTCCCGAGACCATTTGTCCCTCCAGAAGTTACATTCACTTGGACCAAGAAACCATAGTGTGTTATCTATCATGAGGTCTCTTACCTCTATTAATCTTTTCCAACAGTGAGAGTGAGTCATTCGAGCTTGGGCTATGGTTGGATCCTTGCCTCTGCAGTATTTTTTCCCCATAAACTATGCCCATAGGCTCTCCCCCTGTCTTAGATTCCACCATAATTTCATTCCAAAAGCTGTAGACATGTCCTTGAGTCTTCTGCAGCCAAGTCCTCCCTCATCCATAGGGAGACAAATGTGCTTCCATGCTTTCCAGTGTAGCTTTTTCTTGTTTTCTCTCCAGCCCCAATAGAAGTCAGATAAAATAGCTTCAATGTTAGTGATGATCCAGGCTGGGGGGTTGATGACCATTATTTGATAAATGGGGATGCTTGTGAGGACATGCTTGATGAGGGTTAGGCGTCCCCCACTGGATAGGCAGGCAGCACTCCAACCATCCAGTTTAGTTTTAAGCTTGATTATCAGATGTTCAAATATAGCTGTTGTCTTCTTCCCATAGTATAGAGGAACTCCAAGGTATTTAGTTGGGAGAGAGGTGTGATAGAAACCTGTACGTTGTTGAGTAGGAACTTTTCTTGTTGCTGTAGCTTTGGGGGAGATAATAAAGAAGCTCTTACTCATATTGATGGCCCGAGCATGTTTCATATTTCTTCAGTAGCTTTTTCACTGCATCTAGAGCCCTCTTGGAGCCTCTTGTGAAGATTATCACATAATCTGCGTAGGCAAGGTGTAAGATCAGTGGACATCCAGTAGGGAGGCTGAAGGCAAGTGATGGTGTATTCGCCATGAAGTGGTTTAGGCCCCTGCTCAGCACCTATGCTCCTATGATAAACAAGGTCGGGGAGAGGGGATCTCCTTGCCAAAGGCCTCTTTAAGATTTAAAGAAGCCATGGATTTCACCGTTGGATAGGATGGAGAAGCCACAGTTTGATATTGCTCTCCAGATCATATCTATGAAGTTCTCTGCGAAACCAAAAGCTCTCAGGACTCTGATGAGGAAGAACCATGATACCCGATCAAAGGCCTTTGCTATATCTAGTTTCAAAGCCACATTGTTGCCTCCCTGAGCTTTGTTAAGGTATTGTAGCATCTCCTGAGCCAGCAGGATGCTGTCAGAAATATTGCGGCCTTTGACAAAGCCACTTTGCTCTGGAGATATTATCACTGGGAGGATGAGGCTCACTCTAGTTGCTAGTAACTTGGTGATAATCTTGCCAATATAGTTACAGAGACTGATTGGTCTATAATTTGAGCAGGAAATTGGGGGGTGCAGTTTTGGCACTAGGCAAATCAGCGTGCTGGTGAAGAATCCAGGTAAGTCCCATCCTGCAAAAAATGTAGTGATATCCTTGTGTATGTCATGTTGTATAATGTGCCAGCAAGAAGTAAAGAATGCACCTGAGAATCCATCAGGACCTGGAGAGCTGTCTTTATCCATAGAATGGACTATGTGCTTCACCTCTACCAGATCTGGCCACCTGAAGAGTTCCTCATTCATAGAGGTAGTGATTAGTTTTGGGATAAGATGAAGTGGAGCATCATCCAATATCTGGGGGATAGCAGTAAGCTGTTCTATGAAATGATCTACTCGCTCCCGATGCTCCCTGAACGATCTCTGGAAAATTTCTGATGGATAATGAATCACTATCTCCCACTTCGTCGATCACCGTTCCTCCACAAGACGCCACTGTTTAGCTCCCCCACCTGAGCCTCACTCTTCCCGGGGACGCCTCTGGCGCCCGGGAAGGTGATTGAGTAGCACACCCGGCTTCCCGTCGGTCACATAAACAACTGCTCCATCGGACATGGAACCCCTAGATATCACCTCCTTCCCTCCTGTCCCTGTTCAAGTAAACAGCTCTCACACTACATCAGCCATAAAGTCTTTTGCCTCAGTTCTTGGAGCAGGAAAGGCACCTACCTACAATCCTATTCCACGTAAAGTTCCCGATGTTTGAAAAGGAGAACCGAATGTATCCTTCACCAAAGAGGACATGACCTCACTGATTTCCCCCTTCCAGCTAGCCCTCATTGGCAAGTTCTCCCACGGTCGCCCATCTCTCCCGAAAATTCTAAAACTCATTGTTGCCTTCGGATTAAAAGGACAAATCTTCATAGGACTACTGGACCATAAACATATTTTGATGAGGTTCTCACACAAAGAAGATCGTGATCGCATATGGATGAGAGAAACCTGGTTCCTTAAAAGGTCTCCAATGAGAGTCTTCAAATGGTCACCTGATTTCATGGCAGGAGTTGAATCTCATATTGCCCCAGTATGGGTCACTCTCCCGAGCCTTCCCACCCAGTTTTACCGAAAGGATGCTATTTGCTCCATCGCTCGAGTTCTAGGAACTCCAATCAAAATTGATCAAGCCACGGCTACGCTCACAAGGCTGAGCCTTGCAAGAGTATGTGTTGAAATGAATCTGCTAACCCCCCGGTGAAAAGGTTGTATATAGAAGCAGAGGGTATGGAAGGTTTCTGGCAAGCTCTACAAATTGAAAAACTGCCCCAATATTGTACACATTGTATGAGGCAAGGACACTCAAAAGACGCTTGTAAAGTGTTACATCCGGACATGCCAGTCTCTCATGACAAGAAGAACATCAGAGGAAGACTAAGCGTTGATCAAGAACCACAAAGGAAGGTTCCTCTGATAAAGGACACAAACGGCAAGTTCCCAAAGACTTATAAACCAAAAGAGTTTCAATCTATTCCAAGAGAGAAACAACATGTGGCACATACTAAGATCCAAGTGGCTCCATCCACTACGGAGGTTGAAGCCAACAATTTGGCATCAACCTCCGGTCAAGGTACGATAGCTAATCCACAAGTTCAAATTTATTCTCACACAAATGTTAAGATTATGTTCCCACATAGTACTGCTTGCGATGTTCCTATTGATGATAGTATAGCTGTGGAGGAAGCTGAAATAGAACAGGATGTCTTAACAAAAAATAATGTTCCACTAGTGAAGGAAGCTGAACCCCTCACTAATGCTTATGATATTACGTTGCCTACTGAAAATAGTTTGGATGCTACTGTGACTAATGCTTCGGATAGCTTATCTTGCTTGCTTTCTCAACCTAACAAATTTGTTTGTCTTAATGTCGAGGTTGAGGACAATGATATCTCAATTGTCATCCAGGGAAGTTCAATCATGGGGGATGTATCCCCTACACCAGCGGGATGGTTGAGATTGTTCTCGCCCCAGAAGATTTAGTATCTATACCAACTTCCTCAAGCATCCCAAAAGATTTACCCCTCACAGAGGCCCCACCCAATCAGGAGGACTTGCCTCATGACTTGGACCCTGACCCACATTCTCAAGAGATCCTACCTCTTTTCCAAGATGATGGCCAGTTGGACATCATTATAGATGCAGAAGAAGAGATGCAACACAAAGTCACTACCCCACTATCAAAACTTTGGTCAGCAGATGAAGAAGATGTTTTATCCTCTGAAGATGAACTCAAT
>JAOWBN010181891.1:0-16897 GCA_028565015.1 Pinguicula moranensis
GCGACATTTTTTAATTTTTTTTTAAAAAATTGACGGGCTCGGCCGGTTTAATCGTCGGGCCATCGCGGCGGGTCCGGAAAATTTCGGACCTGCCTTGCCCGATTCGCGAAAAACGCGACCCAGGCACGGCCCTTCTTAGCCGGGTGGCCCGCGGGCTGGTTCTGGGCCGCGGGCCTACTTGGGCATGTCTATGCGTGCCCCATCGCCTCGTCAGCCTGTGCCCCAATTTTTTACCCAGTCGCCCAGGTGTGTCCCGCGCTCCTAACAACACTGAGAAACAAGGGCGATCGAGGCTATGCGTCAATTACAACCTTCTTCTCAGATGACAGTGGCAACACCACAGCCAATAGCAGCCGTGGTGTCCCAGCCAACGATAATTAAGCTGAAATTCACACCTAATCCGAAGGAGGCATCTTGTCTGAAGGATTGCCTCGTGGGTGTGCTGAGGCATTTAACTGGATTAGAGAAAGCTGAGCATGAATTTTTAAGTGCGGGGTATACTGGTGCTGCTATATTACCTCTTGAAGGTGGCGAGATTTTGGTCCGATTGAGGTCGGAGGAGTACAAAGTTCAACTCCTCACTAATGAAGTACGTTGGGAGAAACTGGAGGTCCAAAAGATTCATGACTGCCAGACCAACAGAGGACACAAAAGGGCTACATGGATCCGTATCCATGGAACCCCACTCGTTTGCTAGAACGAAATATTTTTTACCGATCTCGAAAGATGCATAGGCTGCTGCACGAAAGTCGCAGATTGTACAACATACAAGACCAATATGCTTGTTGATAAGGCCCTTATTCATACAGACAAACTTGAAAAAAACAGAGTTAATCGAAGTTGAAATCGGCAAAGAAATCGTCAAAATCTTAAGAATTCCAACCGCCCCCCAAGGAATGGAAAGTTAAACGGAAAATTGAAAGCGGAGGACAGTCGAACGAAAGCTTACAATTGCTCTAGGAAGATCTTTTTCTAGTACTGGCCCAGCGGCGCTCCACCTCGACCGGGAAGAGCACGGTGCCTAATTCATTCCCGTCAGACCACAATTCCCAACACAGCAACGAGACCAATGCAACGACTATAGGACCGTTTGAAATCACTGTTGCCTCGAGCCACACCTTGGCAAACCAATTTAAGACTGGGATTTATGGTACTGCTCCAAGCTCAGGCGTAGTTGATCAATTGGTTTTAATGCTAAAAAATGCGACATGCTAACCAGAAATGCGGGCGAAACAGGAGCAACAAGCTGGTGAAAAAACATCCCGAGAGGAGCAGCAGGTAGAGGAAGTTACATGCTAGCAGGGGCAGCAGGAAAAAATTCAGTTGACATATATCAGACTATGGAGAATAAAGCCCTGCAGCAGAAAAAACATGGAAAGAAACCTTCAATGCCAAAAATTGCAGTAAAGCAACGAGAGGAACTCCAAAGCATGATTGATTTCTATTGGGACATGGCAATTAATTCAAGGAACGCTGAGCTAAGCCGGGATGCAAAATGTGCAGTTAAGATAGCAAAACAACTCCTTGATAAAAGTGCAAGCTTAAAACCGAAGGAAATGTTATCTCTAAGCCATGGACTAAATAAGCTCGCTGGTGCACCTAAAGAAGAACTCTTATCTATTTTGGAGCATAAAGAATTCAATGATAATAGAATCACTAAACTAATTAGAAATCTGGCAAATGCCTTGAGGGATTTGCAGTTAGTAACTGAAATTCCTCGATTATGTATTAATTTCAGATTGACACTGGGATGATTGTAAACATTTTTTTGGCAAAACCCATAATAATACAATTAATTTTTTGATAAAAAATGAAGATACAATTCTTGAGAAGTTGATGTTTCTCAGGAGTTTAAACAAGAAGAAACATTCTTCTATCAAGAAAACCAGACTCATTCTGTACCTTCAAGAGCTTGGAATGATCATAAGATCCTAATAGCTTTAGTGCAATGGGTTGATCTTGCCCAAAAACTTCACCAAAAGGGAGCTAAAAAGACAGAATCATTTCTAGAAGAATGTAAATAGATCTTGAAGGCAAAAAAAAAAGTTCTTTTTTGCGCTAACGTGAACCTCTGGCCTCCTCATATGGACTACAATAACTCTTCCTCATGTTTCCAATAATAATCATTAAAAGTTGATACAGTTGTTAACTAACAGGAACATTACGCGTTGAAAATTTCGTGGAATCTATAGAATCAAACTTAAACAACTTCTATCAACAGTAGCTAAATATGAATGATCAATTATTATCTCCGCAAGTCTAGATTTGCACAAGGTTTGTTACCTTGAAGAGAAGATGATTAGATATCATTCACGCAGCACCAGAGACTATAGACTACAATACTTTTTAGTTAAGCCAAAAACTCATTAATAATAAAAAGTATGTACAAGCTTTCTTATCAAGGATAAGAAAGTACTAAGAAAAAGTAGAGAAAAAATACAAAAAAAGAAAAATGATACATGATGCAACCATGGAGTGGTGTAATGGAATAAAGGAGAGGTATTCAACAGTGATAAATTGACTCTCAGCTATGCAGACTACCATATAAATGACTACATGAGTCATTACCATGCTAAAAATCCAGTTATGCGTGCTCACCTTAAAGCATCAAAGTAATGAGATTGCTGTCATAGTCCAATAAGCAGAAACTTAATGGCTACTGTAGTAGTGATCTGATGACTTTCAACTACAGGCCGCCATATAATTATGGCTACATGAGTTTTTTACTGTAGTAGTTACCACATCATTGTCCTTTGATTGTTGCCACCTCCTTTGCTCCCCTTCCTTCATTCTGAAACCTCACGGACTTTGTTGTAAATCAATCAAATTCTTGTCGAGATCATTTTGTGTGTGGTTTTAATCTGTTAGTCAAACTTTGGGCTCCAACTGATTGGTAATGAGTTTAGCTATTGTGTCTTTCTTTGAGATCAATTCGTTTGTCCTTTTGTGTAGCTTCCTTACAATTGTATGTTCATGTATAGCTCTGCTTTGTCTCAGCCAATGCATGCTATGTTACTATTGTATGTTTAAATTTGCAATCAAAATCATCAGTGACATAGAATCAAGGTATAAGTAAGTGGAGTCAATAATTTACCATCAGAATCATGGGCCTCTTCTGTTGATTTGTAGTCTGTAGCTTAATGGTCCATGTTATATGATCTAGACAAGATTAACAATAAGCACAGACTAATTGAAATCCATACAAACTAGAGGTTACATCATCCAATTCGCCAATGAAAAGGAAATAGGTGCATACCTCTCACGGCCTTTATCCATTGGCAGGTTATACATTGTATGTTTTTTTTGATAATCTAAATTCTATTGATAATAATAATAAGTTTGTACAATAAAATAAAATAAAGGAAAAACAACCATGTGAACACTTTACAAAATCTGTCAGCTGAATGTACCAATGTTACACAAGCTAAATTTTTTATGGCGATCTTGATAATAGTATCCACCTCCCTGTCTGCCTCTGTGTAGCTAAGGGTGATCTGATGTATGGCTCTTTTAACTTCATAGAAGATCACAAAGCAACTCAGCATTCAGTTCATCACCATTATCCGCTTTTCAGCAAGTCAGAACGCCATGGCTATCAACTTATCAACTCAAGTTATACATTGTATGTTATTTGACATTTGTGTTGTGTTTGCTTCAACTGTTGTAAAATGAAGTTTGTTTTTGCTCTTCCACACTTTCCAGACAGTGGCCAACTAGATAGATATATAGACTTCACTATTTGCATCAGCCGGTTTTAGCTATATGAAATTCTGGAGAGATAATCTTTGTGGAGTATTGCCTACTAGCAGGACATTATTGATGTCTAGCCATCTCTGTAAATAATCCCATACCTTGACTATAAATGCACATGATTCAAATAAATGTTCGATGGTTTCATCTTCCTCATGGCAGAATGTATAGTTTATTTCTTGCTCTTCATGTAACATTCTTCAGGCCTGTAGAGCAGCTTTTGTAGGAATAGAGTTTCGCGTTAACTTCCAGGATAATATATTAATTTCTTTTTTGACAAACCGATTTCAAACAAGCTGTAATAGTTGTGTTTTACTTTCAGAGTAGGTTGGTTGTGTGTTATAGCAAATTATCTTGTAGGCTTCGCTTACAGCATATGATCCATCCACATTCACCGTAAATCGATATTTGTCTTTTCTTTGTGGGATAGGGGAGAAGTCCTGCAAGAGTGTTAATAGGTTATTCTGATCAGTAGGTTCATTGTCGCGTTGGTTCCTTCTCCATCTCCATTCCTACCTCCATGACTTGACTATTGTAGATTCTTTATGAAGTGCAACTCTATATAAATGTGGATATCTTTCTGCCAGTGTCATGGAAGTACACCATTTATGAGTCCAAAAAAGAACTCCTTCCCCATCTCCATCCTGAATGCTACACATTTGGTTGAACCATGTGGAAGTCAGTGTTTTCTGAAGTCCTATCCACCAAGCAGATGCATAAGTTATTGCTCTTCTTATGTGCCTTTGATCTGACTGTGGGGGGTTTTAGGTCCTGAAGAGTCCCTATTGTTAGCCTTCATTCACTTAATATCTTGATTGAATTATAGTCTACACCAGATTTGGTTCACCCTGAAGAAAACTTTCTCCCCATTTTCCCGGCAGTGACTCATTAGCAGCCAAGAGATCCCTCACTCCCAAGCCTCCTCTAATAGTGGGAGTTAGTACTTTACGCTAAGAAACCCAACAGATCCTTCTTCTGTCTATAGTACATCCCCATATAGAGACTGCAATGTTAATCAGTTTATTCCATGATTTTGTTTCATCTTCTTGTGAACACAATGTGAGAGGAAAGGTTTACGAACAAACCAAGCTTACCATGCTATAATATTGATACAAAGCTTCATTGGGTATCAAGCTATTGTTTCGTTCAATTTCCTACTAAAAATACATAACTTGTTCTTGATTACAAACTCCAATTACTAAAGAGTTGAAGAAGTGTTAAGATTCTAGTGAAAATATAAAGATGAATTACTAAGATTAATCTTACTTTAAGATGAACGACTAAGATTGAATCTCCCTTTGTCTCACATTGTTTGCATAAACACTCAACTTTAATTCCTCTTTTTACTCAAATTCCATTTTCAACTTTATTAGTAAAAAAATTATAAAATAAAAAACAAATCAAATTTTTTTAAAAAAATGTTTCACTATTTCGGTAAAAAAAATAACGATACAGAAAAGTTTTGGTATTTTGGTAATCTATATTGATATCGGTACTAAAATACCAATGCCAAATTTTTTGGATACAGTATTGGTATCGGTCAATACCGATACCGAATATCGATTGTTCACTAGTAAAGGCACTTCCTGAACCTGCTACACATTGGTTTAAGAAGCAAGAAAAAGGGAACAAATGAAGGTGAGGGTGATGTTGCACATGAAGCTGGATGATGAAGCTAGAGGTCAAACTTCAAAGGTAGAGAGTGTTATATAAGTTTGAAGTCCAACTGGGTTGGTTGAATTATAGTAGATGGAGCCATCAAGACTGTTACATTTAAGTGATAGTGGACATCTCAAATTTGAAGAGCAACGGTAGCGGAGTCAACAGGCAAATACTTGACGCTGAATGGTCTCCATACACAAGCGATAACGATGAATAGTAAACCCATCCTCCTTCGTTCTTCTCCGATCATCTAGCCATCTTTGCATCCACTGAGCTAAAGGCAACCTACCTTAGCCGATCTTTCACCCCGGGAAGGCCTCAAGCACATGGGACCCTAGTTTTTTCTACGTTTGCTAAGCTACGTCTTCTCACATCAGCAGGCTACCTCGTCATTGAAGTAGCGACTTTTAGAGTATCCACCCCTAGCTCTATTCACCCCCTCCCCAATGCTCCTCCTTCTGTAAGCATTCTAAGATATGGATAAGTGGATGTTACCACCTCAACAGCAAAAAAGACAGCAACGTGCAACCATACGAGCTAGAAAATAGCCACTCATGGAAACAAGAACAAGGACACAAACCTATGCAAGTGATGTATTGTCTCAGAATCTGAGGCCAGTGCACGTTTGTCTAGGACCTCAAAAGCCACTGAATTACCAAAGACAACAAACAGAACCACCAGATACTACCATCACAAATTTTCTGAGATAGTATGATAAGGAAAGTCTTTGCTATGTATTAAGTATCTAGGGGAAGCTGGCTGCTTTAACGATTGCCAAGAAATTAAATCAGAGTGGTTCTATTTTTGGATTTGTGGATTTTGCTATGCCTCATGATACTAAATCCATGCTAAAGTGGCTTAATGGAATTTGGATTGGTAATCTCCGATTGAAGATGTATCTCTATACCCTAAACAACATGAGCTAGCTACACCCCTGAATCCCCTCCCAAAAACCAATGTGAAAATGTCTACCAATCTTGTGTCCATTATAGCTATTGCACAAGGTAAGATGTCGATGAGAGAAACTAGTAAGCTGCCATCCCTGCCACCCTCCAAGCCAACCCAACAACCTGCTCCCCAGTAGAAGAAGTGGACTCAAACTAAACCAAGAACCCATGATCAGAGGCTGAACATCATTACTGATCCTAAGCAGCCCATCTGGCTCAAACTTTGCTATGTAGGGACACTGAGAGATGATGTTCGATAGGAAAAGTTGCAAATAACTCTTAAGGATGCAGGTTATTTGAACATCATAGTCAGTCCTATATCACCAACCAAGGTCCTGTTACGGGAAGAGGAAGTCCATGACATTGGAACCTTACTAAAAACTGACTTTGAGTGGCTATTAACCATGTTGAGTGATGTACATTTACGGTCACTTGAAAACATACTTCCTGCTTGTCTTATAAGGATCAGATTGTATGGTCTACCACTACAGTTATGGAATGAAAGGATTCTAATGCAGATTTGTGGGCAGATGTGTACGTGTTAAGATTGATGAATGTACCCTTGACCATGTTACCTTGAGGCTGCTCAAATATTGATACAGACAAAATGGGGATATAAGTTACCAACAGAGATTAGATTGACTATTGATGGTACTAAATTGACACTCTATATTGTGGAATTAAATCCTGAAAGATTCCCTCAAAGACCCTGGTGTGCCTCATCAGCTGCAGAATCAGACTATAATTCCGCCCACTCATCAGATGACTGCCCCTCTGTTGGTTCTATAGTTTCCCACCCTTGTGAAGTGAATACACAGGAACACAGCATTATACTATTTGAAGAACTAAATGAAAAGAGAAACACAATCAGTCATAGTATACCAGAATAGATAATGGATGGGAATGTTGAACCAGACACTCCTCATACTAACTACTGTACCCCACAAAAACTTCACTGGTGGCCTAAACCACCATGCAAGTTACCACCCCTAGTGCCCCATAGGACCACTTTGCCACAGACCCAAACAGTCCAACCATCAGAAAGGGGTGATCATGAGTCGAGACTAGAAAGCAAGGTTAAAAATGCTCTGGTAGTGTGTCAGCCTACTGACTCACCTGCCCTGCTATTAGATTAGCACATCGAACCTCAAATTCCAATACCACATGTTCAACATCACTATATCCGAAATAGAAGGCCAACCTCTGTTCTATGGAGATAATTCAGCAGAGGTGCACCATAGGCTTATGAAAATGAATAGCCAATTGCGCAGATCCAGAAGATTGGCTACATCTGGCAGTAGCAGAAATAAAGGTAACATGTTGACCCTATGAAAGTTATAACATACAATGTAAGAGGCTAATGTAACCCCAGGCAGAAAAGAAGAATCAGAGCACTCATGTTAGTGGAAAAATCAGATTTCATCAGCTTACAGGAAACAAAACTAGACGTGGTCACTAAAGACGTATGTAGCTTTCTATGGTTTGATAAAAAAAAATTGATTGGGCTTTTCTTTGTTCTGTAGGGCGATCCGTAGGGCTCTTGTGTATATGAAATGTCAACAGTTTTAAGAAGCAAAGCCTCTTCTAGGAAGATTGCGCACTGGGAATCTGTGGAACATGGCATCAAGATGAGACTATCTCAAATATGTTAAATATCCATGGACCTAAAGATTTATCTGCTAAGATGAGTTAGTAGCAAGAAATCAGGATTATGTACTCAGGAAAAGATGATCAAATATTGTGCCTAATGGGGCATTTTAATGCCATTCTCAATCAAGGAGAAAGGAGAGGCATAGCTCATAGACCAAACCAGCAAGAGCTATCCCAATTTCTGTCTTTTGTCTCGCATTTTTAGCTCATTGATCTGCCTCTAGCCAACAAAAAATTTACTTGGTACCTCAACTCTCAAAGCCATGAGTTTATTAGACAGATTCCTTGTGAATGATAAGTGGTTGGGTGAAAATCAAACTTGGGTGCAAATTGCTCTTTAGAGAGAAGACTCTGATCACTGTCCTATTTTTCTCTGTTCGGATGTTCTAAACTGGGGGTTGAAGCCTCTAATGGTGCTGGACTCATGGCTAGAAAATTCAGGTAAAGCTGAAAGCTCTCAAAGCTAGCATTAGTAGTCTGTTAGCCAAAAGGAAACACTTACTAGAATTGCCTGCAGATACTAAATGCTGAAAACTTCCCTAACATACTAGATGAATTAGCCCTTCAAGAAATTAGACAACTAAGAAAGGAGTTAGCAAAGATCACTTCAGCTCTAGATTCCTGAAGCTACCACAAATCTAGAACTAGATAGCTGCAACAAGGGGATTGCAATAGTGCTTATTTCCACCATACGGTGATCAACAACAGAAGAATTAATACAATCCTAGGTGTATGGAATGAGGGAAATCGGATAACTGATCCCGACAGTGTCAAGAATTGCTTCTACAACCATTTTGCAGAAAGATTCAGGGAGGATTATTGGCAAAGACCTCAACCTCTGAATATGACCTTCAACAGACTTAGCCAGTCTGCTACTAGAATCCTCCTACTCCCCTTCTCTGATTTTTAAATCCATCAAGCAATCAAGGATTGCAACAGCTCCAAAAGCCCAGGCCCTGATGGATTCAACTTCAAGTTCATCAAGCAGTTCACCCCTATATTACAGGAAGATCTTCTACAACTCTTTAGAGAATTCTACAGGAATTATAATCTTTCAAAAGGAATGCATCCACATCACCATTGTAGACAAAATAAAGAACCCTCTAAAAGTGCATGAGTATAGGCCCATCACATTAATATGGGCTATACCAAAAATCCTTTCCAAAGTCCTTGCAAACAAACTTAAACCCCTGCTTCCCCATATCATATCACCTCAGCAGATGGCTTTCATTAAGCACAAAAAGATTTTGGATGGAGTGATAATAGCAAATGAAGCCTTGGGCAAATGCAAGAAACGGAAAAACAGGCCCTTTGTCTTTAAGGTGGATTTTGAAAAGGCGGTTGGCACAGTGAACTGGTCTTATCTCTTAAGCATGATGACAACCATGGGGTTTCCTGAAGTATGGAACTGGTGGATTAAACAAATGTTGCAGTCAGCTTCAAGTTCACTCTTAGTAAACGGCAACCCAACTAAGGAATTCTATCCTCAAAGGAGGCTAAGACAGGGGTACCCTCTATCCTCTTATCTCTACCTCATTGTAGCTGAGAGCTTTTCCAGAATGATCAGCAAGGCAGTAGACTTGAACCTCTTCAATGGTCTGGCAGTAGGTAGGAATAAAGTGCAACTAACACACTTACAATTTGCAGATGATACACTTATGTTCGGCCAACTTGAATGGAAATATGTCAGAACATTTAAGTCCATTCCGCAGGACTTTGAGCTGCTTTTTGGTCCCAGGATAAACTTCCAAAAAAGCAGCTTAGTTGGACTGAACATGGACTCGGAGCTGGTGACTGATATGGCAGCATATTTAGGCTGTAAAATAGAAAAGCTCCCCCATAGATATTTAGGATTGCCAGTAGGAGGGAATCATCGGAAGAAGGACATTTGGCAACCAGTTATAGATAGGTTTCGAAAGGTTCTCAACAACTGGAGCCAAAAGTGCATATCTGCAGGGGGAAAACTATCCTACTCAACTTAGCGCTCACATCCCTTCCTGCGCACTACTTTGGCTACCTAAAAGCACCTTTAGCAGTCATACACAGATTAATATCAATTCAAAGAGATTTTTTCTGGGGCAGATCCAAGGAACACAAAACACTCAGCTAGGTGGCTTGCAAAAAAGTAACTGCGCTACTGGACTGGGGTGGGCCTGGTATCAAGAATCTGAGAAATCAGAATGATGCCATGGTAAAGTGGGGAGCAAGAATCCTCTCGGGAGAAAAGTCCTTAACCATGGATATCCTAAGATCAAAATATGCTAATCAAGGCATCCTATCCGTGGGAAATTTCAGGGAACTCAGGAGAGTATATGGTAACCAAATCAGCAGCCGAAGGGTTAGTAAAGCATATGAATCCACATGGTGGAGGAACCTCCTGGAAATAATGAGCTCAAATTGGTCAGTGAACATGACCAAGATTCAGCTTGGCAATGGTGAAGATATAAAGTTTTGGACTGATACCTAGCACGGGGAAGTGAACTTTGCTACCAAATATACCAGTCTATAAAGACTTGATGCTGACAAGGATGTTCAAATAGAGGATAAAGGACAATGGCAAGAAAACAATTGGAACTGGAATTGGCATTGGAGAAGAAGCATCATGAATTCGGTTGAGTTGATGGAATTGGCTGCATGAATAGAAAACCTGGAGGGTATCTCTTGTGATTTCCTAACAAGGGAGAGGTACCTTTTTCAAGGGAATGCAGAAGGTGGCTGCACAGTTAAAAGGGGATATGATCAGATCAGTGCATTCTTACTGCCCTCCCCCTTTCTCCAGCTATGAATTTGAATGTCTAAGAATCATATGGAACACCTTCACACCAAGATATAT
Organism: Pinguicula moranensis; assembly: GCA_028565015.1. Lineage (NCBI taxonomy): Eukaryota > Viridiplantae > Streptophyta > Magnoliopsida > Lamiales > Lentibulariaceae > Pinguicula > Pinguicula moranensis. Next base: position 10,843 of record JAOWBN010181891.1, read on the forward strand.
CATGATCTTCAATTGGAAATTGCAACAAAATGCCATCCAAGTTAAGCAAGTACTCCTGCAAAGGCATATCACACTGCCAAGCTTAAATGACAAGCGTACATTTTGCTTAGCTCATGCAAAAACTACTGAACCCTTATTCTTTGAATGTTTTAAGTCTTTGCAGGTCTAGCTCAAGCTGCTGAAGTGGCTAAAAATTGACCAGCAGAGCCAATAGCAACAACTCCTGACCTACAGACATTCACAAAACTGAAGCCTGAATGAATTAACCACAGAGCTTGGACATCCATTTGGTTAGCCACCACATGGTTTATGTGGAAAACCAGGAACCATATCCACTTTCAGAGTAAGGAAATGGTGGTAAAAGTCATCCTGCAGACTGTCCAGCAAGAAACCTGGAGCTGGACACAGGCTAAATCCCATCACTATCCTTATTTCTTTAATGATTGGCAGTTAAATCTCCCCTCATGTATAACTAACTTGTAACTCCTATGTGACTATCACATGAGCAGGGTGAACCGGCAGGATACTCTCAGCAAACCTTCGGTAAGTTCTGAAAGTGGTTGTTAGCAGGTAGCTAATTGCCGCAACTTTAGATTCATAGCCATGTATCTCTGGTAATATATTCCTGTCAATATCTCCTATGATGGTATCATCACTACATTCTGATACACCACACAATATGAAGCTGCCCGATAAACAACAATTGTTCATTTATTCCGTAGATATAACTGTCTATCTAATTCATGAAGGTACAGGATAGCTGCAGAAAAACTCACCATTGAGAAAGGTTATTGTAAGACAATAGATAAATGGGATGAGACAAAATACTGTCTGATGGTCCAACACTGGAAGAAAAAAAATGGGACAACACTGGCCCCCTTACCTTCTTTCTATGGTATAGGCATGTGAAAAGAAACTGATGGGGCTTCTCAGCTAATCCGAGAGACAGTTAGAAAGGGGACAAGGATGAAATGAGGTTGCAACAATCAAAAAATTATGATGCTATAAGGCAAACAGACTGAGTTGTGCTAACAGCTACAGTAAAGACTCCTGCAATCATATTGAATGGAGGCTTGCATAGTTGAAGTATGTAGATCACTGTTGCAGTTAACCATTAAATCTTTGCTTAGCGGATTACAGTAACAATCTCATGACTTTGACACTATAAGGAGAGCAGACTGAGTTGGATTTTTTGGCACAGTAAAGACCCATATAGTCATACACATGACAACCTACATAGCTAAGGGTCACTTGATCAATGTTATGGACCTCACTCTCTCTCCCCTGTCCCATACAAAAAGAGCTATGAGCTATGTATTTTGTTTTCTTTCTGTATTACTTTTCCTCTTATACTTTCTTATTTTTGTAAGAAAATTGTACATACTTTTTTTTCATATTGAATTTTGGATTACCCAAAAAAAAAAAGGTAAGTTAAATGAGAATAACATTGGTGGAAATTCATCAGTCCATTTCATTTATTCTTTCAGTTTTCCCCCAAGGCGATGAACTGCAAAATTCTTTCTCTCATTTAGTGCAAGTAACTCTCTCCGTAATTCTCCGACGTAAAGTTCTTTCTTATCATAAAGGTTCCATAGAGGTGGAGGAGAAACAACATGGTTCAGTGCTGTTTTGGGATATAGGAGATTGTTCTCCTTAGGGCATATAATAAATTCATTCATGTTTATGTGAGTTTTGCTTTCTGATTTTTATTGAGAAGATAACTTCAAGTTGTATTTGTACATTGAATATTGTTTACGGATTGTAGGACTACACCTGAGCAAAATCCTTCAATGATGCCCAACGAGAATGTAACCTATTGGCGAACCACATAACCTAAATCCTCTTGTGTTCTTTATAGTTTTCTTTCATTCAATTTGCATATTAATAGGATTAATATAAGGCTTAATTGTAACCCGACCTGATCGACCACGTATTCATTTTTTATTTCAATCTTGAAGCCCAATTCTCTTACAAGACACTTATTGCTGGACTGTCAAGTTACATCTATGGCAATCATGGAATTCTGTTCATGTTTGACTTTATATCCAACACTAAATGTAAACGTAAAAGGCAAATGTAAATTTTATTTAATAAATATTCAGCATCCTATTATTCAATACATGGCTCATAAGACCAATTCCAACAATATATAAATGCAGCACTAGGGGCAACCCTGATTATTTCAAAATTGGGACTTCTTTCTTCTTTGATTGCTCTATTGGTTTTTGTTCAACTGTTGTTAATTATTAAAATTTTCTCCTACCCTAGCAAATGTGATAAAACTATTATTTTTATCTATGCCCCTCCCCCTTTTGATTTATTTAGTATAGGGGTAAATACCAGTTTGGCCCCTCAAACTTGCATGTTGGTAACTTTTGCCCCGTGAACTCAATATAAATTCTTTTGGATAATCTCACTTGTGAAAAAAAAACACCTAAAATTTAAAATATTATGTAAAAAGCTTTGGACGTAACACAAATTCCAAAAGCAGTTAGAGTTTTTCTTATTTTTTTTTTCGTAATACAAATAATTTTCGATCCTTGTTTAGTTTTGGGAGTTGTATGGAATATGGGAGGATTGTGAGTGATCAATAAAAAATTCATTAAAATTAAATAGTTCGGTGAAAATATCCATATAGCAATTGTAAGAAGTCATGAGAATCATTTGCAAAGCACAAGCTTAATTAGGAAAGAGTTTCTAATTAATACTCAAAGGTCATGAGTTCGGATGACAAACAATCTCAATATGAATAAGGTGAAATGATATTAATTACACGAGAACTAATTCTTAAAAGGGATCATTTCTTTAAATGACTATTCTCAATATGCCTAGGGATTAATGAATTATAAGAGTTTAATTTTCTAACCATAATTTGATTATGTTAATTCATGATCATTTACCAAGCTATTGGGAACCTATAAGACTACACACGTTAACATCAAATTCTTGAGGGGTCAATTGATAATTAAGGAAAAGTATATGAGCCAAATGATATTTATGAAACTTCAAGGAATTGATTGTAATTATGGGGTCACAACTATAATAAAAATAAGTTTGTGGGATTTATATCCAAAATCCCATTATTCATATTATAGTTGGAATATATAACTTGTATATATATAATATATATAAGTTAAGTGAAAAATTCCTACAACTTATAGATATATGTGATATATATAGTTATGATATGTTTTTCTCCAATTAGATTACATATAAAGGTTGCATGATCAATGAAATTACATGCAATGATGCATTAATCTACAAGGAGTTGTATATATTTGTTGAGTGCAGAATCTCTACAAAATCATGCATGAAAACCATGGGTAGTATGAAATCATGTACACATGTATGGCTAGGATTAAATATTGATCCATCAACTTAGACATGTGTTTGCCTCTCAAACCCGTGGGAACCTCTAATACCATAATACATCCATATATGTAAGATTGATACATTTTGCAAGTTTTAATAGAAGAAACAAAAGGGGGGGGATCTCTCTCTACTTTCTATATATACCCGAGAGCATAGAGAAAAGAGTAAAACAATCTGCAGATGATGCAATTTTTTCCTATATTTTTTTAGACCTCAAATGGAGAGCTAGCACTCCAAAACACACATATAAGTTATACAAGCAGGTTTTGTAATCTCTCCAGGGTTGTAGTGTGTGGACTACAATAAAGGGTATGATACGATCTCAATAAAATTGTCGATCTTGTTATTAGCTTATGCATAGTATTGTAATTCATATAAAGATTTGGATTCGAGGACAAATTCTTTCAAGAAAAGAGGGGAAATATATCAAAGAATCTCTAAAAAAAACTTTGCATGCGAATTAGAATACTATGCATAAGCTGGTAACAAGATCAAAATTTCTATCAAAGATCGTAGCATTCCCCATTTCTTAAAAAAAAATTGCCCTCAAATTTTGATTTTGCGATTGCCTTCTCCAATAAATCATAAAGACCATCCACATAAATAATGCTAAAAAAAGAATACAAATTCATTGCAAACCTGAAAGGTGGTTCATCTTCAAAACAATCTTGCTCAAAGTATGAACCTGGAATCACACTCTCAACGAGCACTAGTGCACTATCAAGGTAAGATGTTCCTTGAAAGATTCCAGCCCAATCCCATTGTGATGGCACTGTAATCAAACTTGTCACGGGTCCTGGTACAAATCAAACAAGGTGATTTAATTTGGATGGCTTTGATAGGAAAATAGAACTTGGACTCTTTCCCATGTTTTGCTCAAGTGATAAATCAATTATATGAACTACCACGATGTCAGTTGGAGAACTCAAATCTTATTCTGGTTTCTCAACAAGAAATAAAACATCTTGTGATACAACTTCCTCTCTTCTTGATTTGGCAAACTCTGTGTTCACAATCTCGTCGGTCATGACTAGGGTAAGGGCGCATGGATTGCTCTCCTCAATCTCATACTCACTATATACATCTCCTCAATCGGTCACATTCTGGTATGATTCTTAATGATCCTTTCTAGGCTATTCGTTCACTCCTTCTTACGTAGAAATAATAGATTTCATATGATTAGTAACTCGTTCTCGGAAGTGTCGTTCAATCTTCTCTGCATAGGACAGTAATTCCTCAAGACCATGACAGTAATGGGTGTACCTACCCAATTGACACCGAATATTCTTATTGAGGCCATAGATGAACCTAGCCTCGGTTGACTCAACATCTTCAACTATTCCTGCTATCAATTTTAAGGATAGTATCTCATGATAATATTCAATAACTGAACGATTACCCTGGCGTATATCTAGAAACTTATATTTCAACTCATGAACATAGGAACTAGGAACATAAGGCTTTCCTTATAGCAAATCATAAGGGCATTCCCTGTCTTAATCAGTGCCAAATTGAACGATAAATTAAAATTGGCCCAAATCAACGAGCCAACAGTTGGAATTCACATATTTCCAATCGATTGAATGCACAATCATGAAATTAAATAATTTCAACATTCAATTGAAATACATAAATTACACGTAACCGAAAATTTAAATTCGGCATTTCTACATAATCATGCAATTAACTTCTAGTTGAATCAATAAATTTCATCAATTGATCAATTAGATCACTAATCAATTCCCAATTGACCAATTTTAACAAAAATCCAAAATTCAAATTCACATTTGGGGCTTTTCAAATTAACAGGTTTCTAATGCAATTAACCATCCAATCATGCAATAAACCAAACCAAGCATACCCAGTAAATCCTTCCCTAAGACAGGGTCAGAGGGTTAGATGTACGCAGTCATACCCCCACCTCTCAAAAGAGATGAAGAGACTGGTTCCGTGGAGACCCCCGCTTTCCTTCGACTTGGAGCCCTTCAACTTGCTCATCACATGTCCTCCTAGGACTCCCTCTCCCCCGCTTTCCTTCGACTTGGAGCTCTTCAACTCTCCTGATGGGTTCGTCGATACGCCTTTTGCGTACATGTCCAAACCATCGGAATCTTCCATCTTTCAGCTCGGCACTGATGGGTGCAACACCTAACGTATCCCTAAATATCCCATTAGGAATCTTATCTAATCTCGTGCACCCACACATCCATCGTAGCATTCACATCTCCGTAACCTCAAACTTCTACGTATGGGATAATCTCATAGCCCAACACTCTGACCCATAGAGCATTGCCAGTTTATAACAGTCCTATAGAATTTTCCCTTCAACTTTAATGGAAATTTCTCATCGCATAGCACCCTAATAGTTGATCTCCATTTCATCCATCCAACCTTGATGCAATGAATAACATTGCCTTCAACCCCTCCATCCTTTTGTATGACGGATCCTAAATATCTGAAACTAATCTTCTGTAAGAGTGTTTGGTTCGCAATCACAACTTCCATTCCACTTTCCTCCGTATCATTAGCAAAATTGCACGCCATGTACTCCGTCTTCAAACAGCTCAAGCATAGTCCCTTGGCCTCTAACGTTACTCTCTAACGCACCAACTTAGCATTAACCTCCTCCTTCGTTTCTGCCACTAAAACAATGTCATCTGCGAATAACATACACCATGGTACT
>JAOWBN010181902.1:0-16896 GCA_028565015.1 Pinguicula moranensis
ATGACACATTCCTACGCTTGACATTAATCATTGGATATTAATTGACGAAAGAATTAATATTAATGGGATTTATAGGGATCACGATGTATCTATATTAAATCGGATCATAATGCATTGCTAGATGTCGCTTATGATTTATAAATTAAGGTATTTAATTTATTACCGATTTAGTAATGAATCGTATCAGGTCGCTCTATCTGGTGAATTGAAGAATTAAATAATTAATTATGTATAACATAATTGATGAATTTCACGGATGAGAATAAACTGGGATTTGGTGAGACCACCCAATTTAATTGAAATTTAATTGGGGTTAAAGAGATTAAATCCAAGCTATTAATTTGCAATTGGGCCCATATAATTATTCGAGCCCAAAGTATTCTAGTGTCAAGTGGTCTTTTGAGCCCAAGTGAGACAATAATTCTCATTTAATTACAATTGGGCCCAAAAGCCCAATTGAATGAGATAAAGATCTCTGATCGGTCGAATGAGAAGATACTTCTCTGTACAATCGTCTTCTTCATCGCGAGAAACAAACCGACCAAAAAGATTTTCGTTAAATCACTCTGACGAGTCACTGAAAATCGGTCTAGCAGCCGCCTTCAATCACACCAAGGAGTTCTCCGGGTAGCTAGTCTCCTCGTTTGAACTTCTGTGGTCAATTTTCTCCCAAATTTTGCACAGGTTCAACAAAGTTCCAGTTGGGTTCTTCGAATTCCGGCGAATTGAGGTTCGTACGACTATCCTTCACATCCTAGAACACCGATTGAGCATGTTTTGGGTCCGATTTCATCTTGTGGTTCGGATTTGAAAGTTTCCAAAATTTTAGAAATCGACCCTCGTATCCTACACTTATTTCTTTCATAGTTGTATTTACACTAAGTATTGGTTCATCTATGTTTAAAACATAATGACCATTAATACTTTGGGCTACAAAATATCTAATTCCATTTTTCAAACAGCACAACTATTGTCTTGTTCCAAAATAGAATACCCTTCAGCGTCTAAATGTAAAATGTATACAAGATTTTTCATAAGTACAGGAACATAATAACAATTATAAAGTTCGAGTACAAGCCGGGCGAATTGAGATAGTAGGTTCTGACGGTTAGAGACATAACTTTTCCTCCAGCCTCGACTCGAAGATCTACTTTCCCTTTTGCCATCGTTCTACTTTGTTTCACCCCCTTCAAATTATTACAAATGTGAACAGCGATCCAGTATCTAATACCCAGACATTTGAAGCAAATGCAGAAAATACATCAATCATATAGATACCTGATAAAGAAGTTTCCTTGAGCTTTTTCAAAGAATCAAGATAATCTTTGCAATTTCGTCTCCAATGACCAAGTTTGCCACAGTGGAAGCAAGTGCCTTTTTCAAGTTTATTATCCTTTTTAACTCCACCGCTTGCTTTCTCTGCATGCTTCTTGTGCTTTTGCCTTTTTGCTTTTTTTGAAAGTCGCAAGAAAAAACCTTACCCTTTTGTAACTCATTCTCAGCGAGTCTAAGCATATTCACCAACTCGATAAAAGGCACTTAAATCTTAATCATTTAAAGTTGACGATAAAATGCTTATAACTTGGTGGAAGAGATTGTAAGATCAGATTTACATAAGGCCCTCTTCTAGGTTAATCCTATGGTCCTTCATCCTTTTGAGACATAGTATCATAATGCAATGGGCAGCCATAGAAGAGTCCTTTTCATCTCAGCTCTAAATAACTCTTTGTTGAGATTAAATCCCTCAGTCTCAGACTGAGCCTCAAACAACTTTTTGAGGTACCATATCATAGCATATGCATCCAAATTCTCACATTGATTAGGAAACTCTGGAGATATGGATGCTAGCATAAGACATTGGGCATGGTCATAAGTCTCAATCTGCTTCTCATAAGCAGTTCGAATAGCCTGAGATAAACCATCTTCCGGAGGGTTGTGATTGGTATCTCAAGGACAATGTGCAAGCTTTTCGGCTTTGAGACTGATTTTCAAATTTTTATGCAAATCCAAGTAGTTTGCACCAATTAAATTGTGTGATTCAAGAATAAAATGAAGGTTCATTTGCGTAGAATACATCTACAAAATATGTAAGTTAAAGAAAGGACTTTGTTATTTTGTATATATATTCAAAATCAATATAGTAGACTTTTAGAACATATTCATTTTGCTCCCACTATTTTATTGCAAATCAGTAACCCTCTATATTTATTTGGAAGATTGATTAATCTTCTAGTGGGTTAAGGATCCCAATTGAACCATAATCAAAACTTATGGGAAACTAAACAAACCAATTATGGTTATTAAGGGTAGTTATCACTCAACAACTAGAACACATTGCAACTCCTTGCTTTTACTTGGGTAGTTAACTCCTTAACCTTACCAAGACTTTGTCTCTAAAACTCAAGGCATTTGAGGGAAACTCAACAAGCCAAGAGGATTAGTTAAGTCAAAATACCAATATTCTAAAAGTTAAAACTTTCATGATAAAACTCCTTACGAGATAGATTGTCACCTTGAGGGAACTCAACAAATGAACCAACGATCAAGATGGCTATTTTACCATATTAATGGAAGGCGTCACCCTTTTCAAACACATTCGAAAAGGGGAGACATTGATCATTGTTTGAGGGGTTTAATATGTTTAGGTCTCATCTTGTTTAAGTTGTCCAGCATGCATACAATCCTATGATTATCTCATAATAATAAATCATAACGCATGCTAAATAAACACATATAATCGTGAATTGATCATGGGCTCTAGTAATCTATCGGCCATTAAGAGATTAGGGGTTTTTGCTATGGGTGTTCTTTAACGCCTTGAAGTCATGCAATACATTTGCATCAACACCTTCTTAGATTTCTTCTTGGCGGCTTCCTTATTTTAAGTTACATAATCCTTAACCTAACTCTCACAATTTTCCTCCCACTAGACTAATGCAAAATTACACTCTTTGAGAAAAAAAGCCCAAGTTACATTTGGGGGGAGTGAGATGAGAAAAGAATTACATCAAGAATTATAAGAATGGTATGACATGCAAGACATATTATGAATACCTATGTAACTATTATATCCATTCAACCAAAAATTAATGTAATAACAATTACTACAGTAAGTACAATCTTATTGGACTTTAGTATGATCAACCACCATGCATCATATTTAATTCAAAATTAAATAAAGCATGTAAAGTCAGAATACAACAAAGAATCAATACATGCAATATATGTTTGAACTTGAAGTAGCATGGAAGAACAATTCTTGCTCTTTTAGGCTACGGCTTTTAGGGTCCTTTTCAAGGCTTAACCTCTAGTTGTTTTTGAGCAATTACTTATGCTTCTACAACATCATGAAGATTCAAACCGTGTATGTAGCCACTAAAACAATTTTGTCCACAACAATTTTAAGTTTCATCAAAATATAATTTAAGATTTTCTGAAGTAAATCTTTCAAGAAACACATGCATTCACATGAACTCATTCATACATTCTTTGTCATCTAACATAAGTTGTGTAATAAATCTTATAAAAATGCAAGAATTAGCAAGAAGGCTCTGATACCACTTGTAGGAATTCCGGAATCTATTCTACATGTCATGTTGCATAAATCGTGGGAAAGTGTAAAAACTTGTGTGTGCAAACATACAAAACAAAAAAAATTAAAAATTCCTTTCCCGTGAATCTTGCTAATGTACATAACTTAAAGTAACAATAAAAGAATAAAACATTATACCTCTAAAAGAATATCCAATTCTTGCAAGTAGTCCACTTCCTTTGAGGTGTCCAAGTGTGCACCTCTAGAGTAGTTCACAGCACCACTTCTCTAGAGGCTTATACACCTAAATGCATAACTTTATATGTGAGCACAAAGAGTGCTAGCTCAACACTTTAAGTCTTAAAAAAACGAGAAGAAAACTTCTTCAAGTTTTTAACCCAGAATCCTACAACCCTTTGGTCAAGAGAAAAATTGTAGGAAAGGAACTTCTCAAATTCTATCAAGACTTATGAAATGGATCAACCTCTCACATATGATAGTCTTAGGGTATTTCTAGAGGTTCCATAAGCCTTTAGGAACAAATACTTGTTCCAACTTTGGACAATCATATATACGTGTCATGGTTTCATAAATTGAACCATGCAAATTTATATAACTAATTACATATATAATTACCTCATTGCATGTTATACTACTGGACATGCAACCTTTGCATGTTGTATAATTGTTGGAAACTATGTCACGAATATATATATATATATCACGTATACATATTTGTTGTAGATATTTTCCACTAACTTTTATATCTCATTTATATATATATATATATATATATATAGATAGATAGATAGATAGATAGATAGATAGATAGATAGATAGATATATAAGTTAGTGCTTTCCAACTAGGACCCAACTAATAGAGTTTTGTTGTATACAATATACAACCCACAAACTTTTTTTTACTACATTTGTGGCCCTATATTTACATACAAGTCCTTAAAGTTTCATAAACTTCAAATAACCCCTTGAAACTTTCAAATTTTTCAGAAAAATCCTCAAACAATTCGATAATTGCAAAATAATCCCTCAAGTGAATGATGTAATGTGTGTCTTAAAAACTTGGCAATGGACCTAGAATTAACATAATCTAATTGTAATTAATGAATTATACACTTTTAATTCATTAATCTCTAATTCTAGTCCATAGACCATGAGTGAGCTCTAACAAAATATTATGGCCCCCAAGCATTGAGAATAATAATGGAATAAGACTATTTTCAAGAATTAGTTTACGTGTAATTAATATCCTTTAACATTTGATCATATCCCCAATCTTGTATATTGAGGATATTTGTCGTCCTCATAAGAATTCTTATACTGGAAGTTATGTCATTAAGTTTTAATTAGAAACTATTTCTAATTAAACTTGTGTTTTACAAAGGTTTCTATAACTTCTTTCAAGTGACCATCGGAATATCTTCTACTAACAATTTAGGAGTGGTGAATTCTTTGTTGATCACCTACAACCTTTCCGTACTTCGAATCACTCCCAAAACTACCCATTGTTACCCATTTACAATGTAATTACGGATAGAATCAAAGAGTCACCTCCATACTCAAGATCTCTATGTAGTGATCTCAAGTCTAAGGATCACTTACACTCATATTCATTAGAGTATCAACCATCAACAATATGGTGATCTCTATACAGGTCAATTCGATGTACTTGTACTACAAATATCTATGTTTCTAGCTTAAATGTCTCTAAACTATAGTTGATGGGATCAATTATTTCCTTCAAAAGGAATTGGCTTAGAACATACGGTGTAACTAGTTCCTTTCTTGTCAATTTTCAAATAAGATCAAAGTTAGATTATGCTAGTCTTCTTTGCCAAAGTATACATTCATCATTTTGAACTAAACATTTTACATTGTTAATAGAGATATCTTCTAGATTGTAATAGATGAACAAAATTAACATTGCTTACCCTAAGTCCAACAAATAGGGTTTTTCCACTAATGATATCTTTTATCTTACAATGATTGGATTCACATACTACCCTACAACTTTTATCACACAATTGACTTATGCTAACCAATATGGGTGAAATGCAAAAATCAATCTCGTTCAAACCCCAACATGCAAATCAACTTCCAATACAACATATAATTGAAAGGCAGAATTCAATCCCGTTAAATGTATCGTTGAAACCCCAAATATGATGTGTTGTCTTAGCCCCTGCGTGAAAGGTGTTAATTGGCTCATGAATCCACAATTAAACCCAAAACCGGGGATTAAGCCTACCCCCCAACGAACCCAAGTCCACCCCCAACAAAAAATTCACAAGCCCTAAGTCCAAACAACCAAAGCATGTGAGTTTATCCAAAAATATGCACGACAGGCGAGATTCAACGAGGAAGCAATTAACTTGGTTCTCGTGGGTGCCATCGCCGGAGATGGTGAAGTGGATAATGTCCTCGTGCGTCGTCTGGTTCGCGAGATAGTTGGGCCGTGTGGAGTGAATGGGAACTAGGGTTCAAGTTTAAATAATTGGTCTTGCTGTAATTCAATTGTTACTCAGGGTTATTTTTGTAAGTTTTCAGGACGGGTAATCGAAGGGTTACGTAATCCATGGAAATTGGGCGGATAAAATGAGGCTCAAAATCAGGCAGTAAACCCAGGCCTGACCGGGCCGAGACGTAATCTGTCGGGCCCGGGGAAAATCAGTGCTTGTGTACCAAACGGCGGATTAACTCGGATAACTCGAGGTTATCCAAGTTAATCTGCCCAGAACCCTGCTACCAAAGTCAGTGTTTAATTCCTTAATCATGAACTATATACATCTTGCAAGATGAAGATGTTTTAAGAAATTTGCTAAGTAAGGATTTCATTCAAGTTCTATCGTGAAGAAAGAGAAAAGAAGAAATAGTTTTTTTGCATCAAATTATCACACATTGTGTATTTATAATTACACTTTACCAATATTACAAAACATACCCACTAAACCTAAATTATTACAAAAACATAATTTTCTCTATTTTACAATAATATAAATATAATATTACGACTAATATATATAGATAGATAGATATTCCAATACTTCCTTTTCTCTATTTTACAATAATATAAATATAATATTACCACTAACATATATTCCAATACTTCCCCACAACATGATTGTCCAGTAAAGTCTAGGAGAAGCTTGGACATAATCATGCTAAATAAGGAATAAAGACTTTATAATAGCAAAGTATGCTCTCTCTTTGTCTTCTTTTTTTTTAAATAGAGTAGCTAGAATGGCTATTGGGTGGTGGTTCACCTTTCGAAAGGAGGAGAAAATGAGGAGAGGCCACGGAGAAGATATGCAGAGATTGGGTGGTAGATTGGAAAGAGTGAATTTTGATTGGAGAGAGAAGTTGGAGATTGATAATTGACATTCATTCCTACCTCAACTTCACATGATTTTTTTGAAAATAAAGTGCAAACACAATTAAAAGGTAGGCCAAGGTAGGAAATAAAGTAGATAAGATATCTGAGAATTTAGGGAGATATGCTTAAAGACCATGTTATTCCAGCCGCTATCACGGTTAGTTGGCTAGAGACAAAAATTTTTTTGTATATTTGCCAGATTTAGGGTCTATAGGTTTGGTTAAAGACTCTCAATCCCTCGGTGGTGACAGCTAGCCGGCCGGTGGAGCCACCGTCGAAAAAAAAAAATTGATCTGTTAGATGTGGCGCAAAATCCGGCGAAAATAGACCAAAATCTGAATAGAAGCAAGAGACAACTAAGATAATAAAAAAATTCTCCTCCTTCCTCCATCGCAATTTCGCCATCAAGGGGGCAGTATAATCTGGCTGACGAGAGAGATTCAATGCTACAAAAACAGTAAGAAAAGCAAGAAGTCTATTAAGCTAGATTCGAAAAAAAAAAACATAGAAAGCATGAAGAGATAGACAAAAAACAGATAAAGGAAGAAGAAAGAAACTTGATCGAAAATTAGGTTTTAGTACTCTGATACATGAAGATGTTTTAATAAATTCAATCAAGTTTGAAGAATTCTATTCAAAATCTACGGTGAAGAAAAAAAAGAGACAAGTAAGAGAGAGTTTATTTGCATCAAACTATTACGTATTTCATAATGTATGTATTTATAAGAAACTTTACTAATATTACAAAATATGCTCACAGAACCTAAACTATTACAAACCCGAACTTTTCCTATTTTACAATAATATAAGTCTAACATTACATCTCTCGACGTGTTGTCACAGCGATTTGAGCGCCGACTACCTCATGCCTTGCTTAGAGATCTCGGTATTGAATCTCCCGCTGGTCAAGGATATGTTGGCTTAGACCCCGAGCTTCGGCCAACGATTTAACTGGTCCATGTGGTGAGGCCACGTTACATGGACCCTGAGGACTAGTCGAGTGGTCCATGTTATAAAAAAAAGTCTAATATTACAACTAATATATATATTCCCGTCCAAGACATGGGTGCGCTCTCCAACATAATTGTTTTCACAACAAGTTTATAGTTGTTGAAAGCCACAAATTTGGATTAAAAATTAGTTAAATGAAACTGATAATATCTGATGGCTAGCTGAGGTTCTACTTTTGCCCAAGAAATCAAATGTCATTCAGTATAAGTGACATCATAGTAAATCCTTCTTTTATATGAAGATATATCCAGTCTCCAGCCAATTAAAATGCATTAATTTAAGATTCTGATAGCAGCGGAACGAGTTTCATTGAAACCAATTATAAGCGGCACGCTACAGGTAAATAGACACGGTGGTGGATTAACCGATGTCGACAGCGGTGAAGAGAAAGATAAGCTTTGGTGCTCATGAAAGCGAAACGGGCTTCATTGAAATGAATTGCTCAAAAATCATCTTCATCTCCAAGGGTGCTTGAGCACCACAATCTGTTTCCTCTCATCGCCGCGGGATTTAGCACCCGACAAAGATAATGAAGCCCGATAGTGCTTGTGAATCTGGAGCCTGCGAATTTTATTGAATTAGTTTTAGATGTGGTCATGTGGTATCCGATTTTAGGGCTATGTATAAGTGTCAAGGCTTGTAAATAAGATAAAGTAGACGACGGTAGCTGATAATTTGTAGTTGGGATTAAAAAAAGATAACATAATCTGTCCATTTTTTACGAATTAGAATTTTAGATAAGATTGGATGTAGGATTATTTTAATCCCGCCAAAAATATAATTACATGCTTGATGTCTATATTCAAAAACCTACAACTCGTTTGATACATACCTTCAGACGGTATTTCGAATAACTACGAAAATTTGAGATCTCTAATCTAGTATTTGGTGACGTAAAAATGATTGAACTCTATTACATCATTTAGTAAATTAGTAATTTATCAAATTAACCCGGAACATTCATTCTTTCATGTAAGTCAAAATATTTATTAGATTGACCAACTCATTATTCATTACATTGTTTGGAATACAATAGATGACTAGTCATCAAGCTGAGACCAAATTCACATTGATATTAAATCAATTTCAGGGCACTGGAAATACATTTGTGGGCAATCACAATGGCTTGTCCTCAAGGAAGTATCATGGCCTTCGTCCACAAGGCACGACCATACGTTTGCCCTGTTGACATTATTACAGGATCCTGCATTAAAATCCAATGTTATGTGACCACAGAAATCTTGCGGAGCTAAAACAAATGTGTTGGCAATCTCCTGAGAGGGTCTTGTTCTATCCTGAGAGAGAGGGGACAACCAGACAAGAAATCGAACTGCTTTTCTCTTTCTTCTTTTCACCACTTTTCACCTTAGACCAACTGCCAGGACAAGGCAAGGAAGACTACGCAGGCTCATTCTGCACAGTCTGATCCAACAGCTAGGAATGGGCCCATAAGAAAGCAAACCCACTTATTGAGCTCCAAGACCACGAAACGGAAGCACGTTTGGGGAAGAAGCGGGTGAAGTTATGTCATAGTTGCAGGGTGGTGCCTGGTCCAGGAGAATAGGAAACTACTGGGGTCAGATTTCAAGAGATCAAAGTAACGAACTCAGTAGTAAAGCAGTTTCAGATCTTACTTGGCGGAGCGGGTATATTTGGTTTGGTTTGTGTGCACCTCCGGATTCACTATCTTCATCCTCAAATGTGAAAAGCAAGAATCTCGTTTAACACATCAAAGAAACAAAACCATTATGAACAAATGTGGGCTCAACATCTCCATCATGATTCACAAACCTGCTCTTCCAAGAACTCAATTTCGTTTCTAGAATTTTTAACATCACAAATGCCTAGCTTTTCTAGAAAGAATGAGTACAACTCGTCCCTTCTAGGGATCCTACCATCCTGAAATTCATTAAAGAAATAATAAAGCTTTGACCTCAAAGAATCATCATGGCATGGTTATCAATGACCAATTTCAATTCAACCTGTTCTCTACATCCTAGAAAAATTAACCCGGCAGTCTCAGTGGCAGAACTCCTGACCTATCTTGCCTATAGGTCAGGAGTTCGAATCTCTCCCAAACCATTGGGGTTAACAATGCGTCAGGGCCACGACTGCGGGTCTTAACAAACTCTGCTTCAGCCCGATTTGTACTGGGGGTCGCCTGGTATGGGTCTCTAGGATTAGTCACTTATGACAGTAGACGAATATCCTGGGTTACCAAAATAAAACATCCTAGACAAATAAATCTCGCTCACTAGAAAGACATCCAAAAGAGTGTATATTTCCTGATTCATATCATGGAAGTGACCCAAAATCGAATCGTATGTAATCCATCAAGATTTTGAATATGTAAAGCAGGAGATACAACTCTGGCAAGCATAAAAGCGTCGTCGGAGCAATTCTCAAGGATTCCACATCACAAAAGGCATCCCGAAGAATAGAAACCACCTGAATTTTTTGTATTAAAGATATGGAATTCTTGCCCGATAAAGGAGGAACCCTATTACCCCTACCTGAAAATGATGAAACCATTTCCACAGAAAGTTCACGCAGAGTCTCCAAAATTGCACCGTCCGATAGATCCACCGGCATCTTTACGAATTGAAAATGATAAACTTAGATTATGGATTCACCTGGTCCAGCTTGTTACATGCAGAAATTGAGGAAGGATCACGAAATGAATTTTGACAGCTTGGCCGCTTCCCACGGCCTTCCATTCCATAGGTCAGCTTTGGGATAGACTTCAACACCTTCTTCTTCTTCAAGCGCAGCGCGCGAAAGCGATGAGCCCTTACACGCAGATGAGGGTGCTGAGAAGAGTGGAGGCAACTAGCCCTATCACGTCGATGAGGGCAAAGAGAAGATCTAAATCATTGGGTATATCAATCACATAGGTTGTAATTTGTAAATATGGATAAATTGAGCGGAGCGGATAATTTAGATGCAAGATTGAAGCGGCAGATGACAAAGGGCCCGAATTTGAACGTATTGTAATAATTGAGCAATTGATGAACAGTTGGCTCAACGAATTGCAATACTTCGACCCACATGTGTTTACCAAAGAGGCTGTGTAGTTCAACTCCATAATACAACAATTATCAATCAACAATTCGTTTACAATCTGATTCAAACATTGCAATCCCTCGATCAGGAAATCGTGATAGTGTGCAGCAAATAGATTATGCGTGTGGATTAATCACAAAATTTATCAATAAATCATCCATTAATCGATCTATCAAACAAACCCTAACAAAATAATAGGTCGATTGTTCAGAAGATTTTCTTGTTTGCTTTGTCAAGTGTCGATGGACCGTTTTGCATAGCCATCTGCATTTGCAATTCCCTTTTTCCCTTTATTATGTTGTGATTCAGGAAGTTGTGGTAATGCATATCTTCTTCCGAAATGCACCCTAACAGTATGATATGAGCCTCACATATTATGAATACTTGAGCGTTATTCGTTGTTAGTAGACTGTAGTTAATTGATGGATCCAAAATTTCAGTTCCCATTACGGCTCAAGAATTTAACTCCGTCTGGGACCACACTTTCCTTTACAAATCATGGAATAGAAATCGAGCCCAATTAGTGGTCAGCAAAAGGGCGGGCCATCCAACCTGGAACGCCCATATTAAAAAAATGGGCCAGGCTCGTTTGCCCATTTTAAAAAATAGGTAGGATCCGCCTGCCCGTTTAAGGATAATAGTCCACACAGCCCACCCATTTTTATATTTTTTTAAATATTTTTTTATTCTTTTTATTTTTAAGTAATAAAATGGGCGGGTCGAACAAAACATGCGGGTTCAAAAATTGAGCCCACGACCGGCACGCTTAGAAAATGGGTGGGCCTCACACAATACCAGCCAACGCCTGTTAAAAAATGGGTGGGACGGACCCAACCGACCTCTAATCCAAATGGTGTACTTGTTACATGACTTGGGAAGGACACCACTTGAAAACTTTATTGTCATAAAGATAAACTTGATATTGAGGAAAATAGGAGACAAACTCGAAAAAGCCAATTTGAATTGTTGTCCGTACAAGTGATTTTTCTCTCCATAAATGTAATCTTCGTGCGCCAGTGGATCGCCGAATTCCATGATCCCCGCCGCCGGCGCCACCCTAGCCTCAACTTGAATCTCCGTCTTAGCCACTACTCGCTCCACGGTGCAGCCTCACGCGCCCGGGGAGCACTCACCTTCCCTGTTCCTCTCTGGTACTCCGACACCTCCTCTTTTCACACCTCCTCTGTTCACACCTCCTATACCCTACTCTCAGCCTATGCCGACTTTGAATCCTTGGATCATCCCTCCATATCAGCTTAAACTCATGAAATGGGCAGCTATTAAAATTGGAAAAGCCCCCTTAGATCTGTCTGTGAGCTCAAGTTTCCCACTTCCATAGAACCCCCATCCTGTCAAAGAATGATTAGGACCTAGAATGCCTTCACCGAGCCTTCCTTCGTCCTAGTCCGGTATATCCACCATCCTAGTCTAGTATATCCACATTCTATCTGACTAACTTCCCAAAAGGATGTGACACTGACCGCCTCCGCATTGTCTTAAAGCAGCAAGGCAAACTCCAAGGTCTCTCTACTGCCAGAACACTTAGTATTAAGGGACTCCAATTTGGCTTTGCAGATTTCCTCAATGTGGAGGATGTTGACTTGATGTTGTTTAAACTAAACAACACTTGGATAGGTTCCTATCATCTCCAAGCTAATTTTGCTAGATATCATAAATCCTCCCAACCCACACAAACGATTAAGGCCGCAACCTCCTTAATCCCTTTGAAGGACTCATCTGCTCTCTTCCAATCTATAGCAGATAAGCCATCAGGGTCCCATTCTTTGCCCACTCCTTTGCACTACTTATCCCTTAAGTCATTTGTCCCCCCCTGATTCAGGGTTATCTCGAAGCTATAGCTAATCTGATCCCAAAGTTCAAACTGTGTGATCTCCAAATAGGCCTGAGGGTTGCAGGCTACCTCAATATCCAAGTCAGTCCTCTGAGTTGTGCCACAATCCTACTGTGGGAAGATGAGGCCCTGAATTTGGAGAACTTGTTGAAAAATGATAAGGACTGGCTGTCTGCCTGGGTGAAGGACATCTCTCCGTGGTGACCCAAAAACCTTGCTAATAGCCATATTTGTTGGCTACAAGTCTTTGGTCTACCTGTTCAAGCTTGGTCTCAGCATAATCTATCAGCAATTGGTAACAAGCTAGGTTCTCTGATTAGCATTGATTATATCACACTCTCTAAGAAAAATCCGGAATCTGCTTTCTTGGTGGTGCATATTCCCATATATTCCAAAATAATTAAGTATTTGGAGGTTCTTGTGGATTACAAGGCACATACTTGTTTTCTTCTAACATCTTTCTTGCAAGAGTGGAAAAAAGCAAAAAGGGTGAGTACATTCGAGAGAAAGAAAAGCCAAGTTTTGAAAATATACACTTGAGCGAGTGGAAAGGAACTTGTTTTCTTCGAACATCTTTCTTGCAGCTACACTATGGCACAATCACCCAATGATGACGGAAGCACCAGCAACCCACAACAACCCGTGGACCAAAGACTGCTCATGCAAGCCCTCACGGCTCAGATGAGGAAGTTGATGGAGGAAGTAATCGAGCCTTTGCATGAGAGACTTGATCAATTGGAGAACAAAGAGGTCTGCGAGCCAAACCAAGAGCCACCAAACCAAGAAGAGGTGGATGAATGGTCCAAAGAGGTGGAGGCACATGATGAGCCATGAGGTCGAGAAGGAAGGAGGGGTCTTGGCTACCCACCATGGGGGCCGAGGCATGACCTACCTAGATGGAGATCCAAACAACCAAGTAGGGATCATGACCGAGATCTAGGCAACGTGAAGGTGAAGATGTCATCCTTCCATGGCAAGACTGATCCCGAGGCATACTTGGAGTGGGAGACCAAGGTGGAAATGATTTTCAATTACCATAACTACTCTGAGAGGCAAAAGGTCAAGTTGGCGGCCAAAGAATTCAGTGACTTCCATTGTATGGTGGGACCAAGAAATGACCTTAAGGAGGCAATATGAAGAAGCACCCATGGAGACACGACAAGACATGAAGGCCCTGATGCGGAGAAGATTCGTACCTAACCACTATTTCAGATCTTTATTTCAATAATTGCAGGGTCTCAAAAAAGGAGCAAGAAGTGTGGAGGATTATCATAAAGAAATGGATATCGCCATGATCCGGGCAAACGTGGAAAAAGATAGGGAAGCTACCATGGCACGGTTCTTGAACGGCCTCAACCGTGACATTGTTGATGTAGTGGAGCTACAACATTATGAGGAGTTGACTAACATGCTCTATCAAGCCATCAAGGTTGAAGAGTAACTCAAAAGGAAGATATCCAAAGAAGCAATCCCATGAGCACCGCTAGTTCGTGGAAAGCTAGCCCTCCAAAATGGGAGAAGCCCAAGGTCGAAGTCACTAAGGAAAGCAAGGGGAAAGTCGTGACCCCTATTGGAACAAACACTTCTACACCTGCTAGAAATTGAGATATTAAATGCTTTAGGTGCCAAGGAGTGGGACACATAGCCATCCAGTGCCCAAACAAGCGCGTAATGGTGATCAATGATCAAGGGGGCTATGAAACCGAAGGTGAGAAAGAAGAAGACGTTGAAGGACCGAATGAAGATGAGGAGGATGAGCAATGAGCTGTAGTTAGAGATCTCTTGGTATCCCAAAAAGTCCTTAGCACACAAGCTAAGAAAGAAGAAGATAAAAGTTAGCGGGAAAACCTCTTCTACATACGAGGGAAGGTATGTAGTGTGATCATAGATGGAGGGAGTTCACCAATGTGGCCAGCACGTTCATGGTAGAGAAGTTAGGGCTGAACATCGTCAAACATCTGAGGCCCTACAAGTTGCAATAGTTGAGCCAGTGTGGAGAGATCAGGGTGAACAAGCAACTTTCCTTATCCATAGGGCGATATGAGGATCAAGTACTTTGTGATGTGGTCCCTATGGATGTTTGTCATGTGCTCATTGGAAGACCATGGCAGTTAGATGTAAAGGCCACCCACAATTGCTACAACAACAAATACTCCTTTGTACAACATGGTAAAAACATTATTTTAGTAGCTTTATCTCCAAAACAGGTACTAGAGGGTCAACTAAAATTGCGAAAGAGTAAGGATCCTGAGAATGAAAAGAAATTGAGCGAAAAGTAAGTTGAGCAAAAGAATGAGAGTAAGAGTAGTGAGAAAAAAAGTGAGGAAAAGAAAGAGAGGGAGTGGAGAAGAGAGAAAAGGAAAGAGAGTATGATAGCTTACAAGTGTGAGGTAAAAGCGGTCGTCGTTGCCCATGACACATTTGTGGTACTTAGCTACAAAGAAGTCCTTTATGCTGACCTGAGTGTCGACACCTTGCTGAGCACCTTTCAATCTGTTTTGCAGGAGTTTGTTAATGTCTTTCCCGAAGAGATTCCCCTAGGATTGCCACCGATCAGAGGCATAGAGCATCAAATTGACTTGGTTCCCGGAGCTGCACTTACAAACAGGCCAGCCTACCGGTTCAATCTTGAGGAGGCCAAGGAGATTCAGAGGCAAGTAGATGAGCTCCTAGCCAAGGGGCAAGTGAGGGAGAGTTTGAGTCCATGTGTCGTACCTACGCTGTTGGTACCCAAGAAGGATGACACTTGGAGAATGTATACGGACTATCGTTCCATCAACAATATTACGGTAAAATATAAAATGTCGTCACCCCATCCCTTGGCTAGATGATATGCTAGATGAACCTCATGGAGCATGCTTATTTTCTAAAATTGATCTTAAAAGTGGCTACCATCAAATTAGGATGAAGGAAGAAGATGAGTGGAAGGCTGCCTTCAAGACCAAGTACGGTCTCTATGAATGGCTAGATATGCCATTCGGCTTGTCCAATGCACCTAGCACTTTTATAAGACTCATGAACCATGTCTTACGTGCATTTCTAGGGAAATTTGTAGTAGTCTATTTTGATGACATTTTAATTTATAGCAAGACACTGCATGAGCACATTACATACGTAAGAGAGGTTCTAGTGATTTTGAGAAATGAGAAACTTTATGCTAATCTCAAGAAGCGCACCTTTTGTACAGATCGAGTTGTGTTTCTTGGCTTTATTGTAGGTGTGCAGGGCATTGAGGTGGATGAGGAAAAGATCCAAGCCATCAAGGAGTGGCCAACCCCTACCACGATAGGGCAAGTGAGGAGCTTCCATGGTCCGGCGAGTTTCTACAGGCGGTTCATGAAGGATTTTAGCACCATTGTTGCACCCCTCACGGCAATCATTAGGAAGAACCAAACTTTTGAGTGGGGTAAGGCCCAAGAGGAAGCATTCGAGATCCTCAAAGAAAGGTTGAGTAATGCACATTTACTTTCCCTTCCCGATTTTGGTAAGATGTTCAAGATTGAATGTGATGCCTCAGGAGTGGGGATTGGTAGTGTTCTTATGCAGGAACGGTGGCCTATTGCATACTTTAGCGAGAATTTGAACGGAGCCACCCTCAACCATCCTACATATGATAAGGATCTCTATGCACTGTTGAGGTCGTTAGAGAATTGGCAACACTATCTTTGGCCGAGAGAGCTCGCGATCCATATGGACCACGAGTCCCCAAAGCACTTGAAGGGGCACCACAAGCTCAACATGAGACATGCCAAGTGGATGGAGTTCGTAGAGACATTTCCCTACATCATCAAACACAAAAAGGGTAAGGAAGATGTGGTAGCAGATGCCCTTTCACAGAGGGACACCCTTATTTCCATCCTTTATGCAAAGATGTTAGGGTTTGAGCATATCAAAGAGTTGTATTTCCAAGATCTTGATTTCTAATGTACCTATCTTGCTTGAGAGCATACTGCATCTAACAAGTTTTATAGACATGAGGGTAACTTTTTAGGAAAAACAAACTTTGTATGCCGAGGTGTTCATTGAGGAAAATAGTTGTTAGGGAAG
>JAOWBN010181913.1:0-16895 GCA_028565015.1 Pinguicula moranensis
TTGCTTCGACTTTAATTCCACAACCACACTCAATGATTAAGGCTCCTATTGAAGAGGATGTCAACATGTCATTTGGAAGGTAATGACTGCTCTTGATTGTTGTAGTTTCTTTTCTTGCGACACTGTTTGGCGGAATGGCCTTTTTCGTTAATTAAGTTGAAAAACTTGTCTCTTGCAGCATGCTATTGCATGGCCTAACATTAAGTGAAAGTGAAGGTGATCTTGAGGTAATTGTTTAAGGTATTTTATGCGAAAAATCTTTATTGAGAATGATCGTAAATCTGATGACATAGTATGTTGTTGTTTATTGGATTGCTTAGTATCTACTTGCCGGCAGTTTTTCTTTATTGTCTCTCACGTTTCGGTATGCTATTTAAATAAACTTTCCACTTATCTCACTTCCTAACTTTGCGCAGATTTGCTGTAGAGCTGCAAGTGTCCTATCACATGTGTTGAAAGATAATGATCAATGCAAGGATAGGGTATGGATTTTCATTGGCTTCGATATATCTCTGTTGGGTGACTAGGCTTCCTGTCTAAAGATTTTTATTTCTGTTTCATATATCTCTTCTCAGTCTGACAGGCAAGTTGCTACAGGTTCTTAAAATTGAACTCGAGATGCCTATGGCATCATTTGGAGGCCTGGAGCCATTAATGCACCGCATGGTGAAATATCTTGCGCTCGCATCTTCAATGGGAAGTAAAGATGGAAAATTCAGCAAATCTGGGTCCATTTTTTTTCAGCCAATTATTCTGAAACTGCTGGTTATTTGGCTCTTTGACTATCCGAGTGCTGTTCAATGCTTCCTTGATTACCGTCCACATCTAACGTACTTGATTGAGTTAATTTCAAGTCAAAGTGCTACCGCATGTGCAAGGGGATTAGCTGCTGTGCTTTTAGGAGAGTGTGTTTCTTATAATAAAGCAACTGACAGCGGAAAAAATGCTTTAAGCATCGTTGATGCAGTAAGCCAGAAACTTGGGCTTACATATTACTTCTCTAAATTTGATGAAATGTATAAAAGCTTACTTTCCGTTTCTGGAGAGCTAGCCCTGGGACATAAACCACTGACAAGATCTCCTGCTGCTAGCATGTCTGAAATTGATGACATTGAAGAAAGTGAGAGCAATGATCTGAAGAGTGATAATGATCTCATGCTTGCAATGGTCTTTGATTCACAGTTTGTTGACTTCGTGAAGGGGTTAGAAGTAACTATCAGAGAACAAATTATCAAAATTTATAGTCATCCTAAGAGCCAAGTCGCAGTGGTCCCTGCAGAACTGGAAAGGAATACTGCGGAGAGTGAAGAAAATTATATCAAGCGTCTAAAACAATTCGTGGAGAAGCAGTCCCTTGAGATACAGGTATCTTTCTCATTATTATTAATTTTTGCTGACTATGTTATAACAATTTGTTGTAGTCGCCGGTTATTCAGAAAGTTGAGCTCTTTGTAGAGTTCACATGATCGTGGAGCTTATGCCTAACTAGAAATCCAATTTGCGGAGACAAAGTGGTTCAGCTGTTGAATGTTCTGTGCCACGAGCTGTTTAACAATTTGATAATCTTTGAGAAAGATAATCCTCCATGTTTGGTAAATTACAAGAAAATAAATTCTCCAAAAAATTGAGTTTTCTTTCCCCTTCAATAGATATACTCTTTTTCCATGTTAAGAACTTAACTTGCAGTGAGAATCTGCTGATATTTTTCACTTTCAGTTTGCTATTTAACTTTTAGTTGACTTTTCGCTGTGTTTTCAATTATGACGAGATGTAGGTTGTCATGATCCCATTTGCTTGAGAGATAATGGCTACCCTTTTTGTAGAACATCCTCTCATTCTTGGATTGTTGTTTTTGGTCTATCAAAAGGATCTCTTGAACCGGAATGCAACTTTGGCTGAAGACCTGGCAAAAACTGGTGGGAAGGACTCATCCCAGCTTGACCGAAAATCTAGTGGTGGCTCAGAAAGAGTTCAAGTTGAAACCCTGCGTAGAGATCTCCACGAGACTTCCCAACGAGTGGATACCCTCAAAGCTGAGAAATCCAGAATCGAAGCTGAGGCCTCATCCTACCGAAATTCTGCTAGCAAATTGGAATCCGATCTGCAAAGCTTGTCTGATGCATACAATAGCCTGGAACGTACCAATTTTCAATTAGAAAACGAGATCAAAGCATTGAAAGCCGGTGGTTCTGTGCTTACGCCTGATATTGAAGCAATAAAAACTGAAGCAAGAGAAGAAGCCCAGAGGGAGAATGAAGCGGAATTGAGCGATTTGCTCGTCTGTCTCGGACAAGAGCAGAGCAAGGTGGAAAAGCTTAGTGTGAGGCTAATTGAACTGGGGGAGGATGTGGATAAATTGCTGGTGGGAATTGGAGAGGAAACGGTGCTTCAAGATGATGATGAAGACACTGAGTGAGAGTACTTTCTTTGTTCTCCGCCATTCTGTTTTCCTGCATCTCTTGGTACTCTCTTCTGGACCCTTTTGATCATCTTCTGTTACTCTTAATTGTACAGTGCTTATTAACATTCTGGAGTTCTGGATTTGTTGTTGTATTTATATTTTATAGCACACATTACATTACTTATTTTTTTCATTGAATTATGATCTATTATGGTTCTCTTTCTTCAACTTCCTGTAACAACTCAACAGAGGACTATAGCTTGGCTATGGACATTTCTGCAGACTGCAATCCTAGGTATGATTGGGCCTTTGAGCCAACCAATTCTTTTGAGTTTCTGGGCTTGGGGTGGATAATGAGTATCGAAATTGGCATAAATTTGTTATCGTTACCGCTATTGATAAAGGCGGTAATGGCAGAAATGGTAACATGATTAGGGGTTTAGAATCTGTTAAAATAACGGCAATGGTTTATGATCATTTTTTAAGTAGTGAATTTTTGCTATCGCTAGCGACAACATATTATATGAAGATAAGGTAGCGAATTTTCACTATCGCTACCGTCAAACATAGCAAAATTGTGGTAGCAAAACAACGGATGACAGTAGCAGTAACGGATTGGTTATCACTATTCGCCGATAATGAGATTTTTTTTTTGGTCTGGGGGCAACGGCACCCAGAATTAATTACAACATTTTCTTAATATGTATGCTCACCCACGGTGAATCTAGGGGGTCAACCCGGCCCGCCCCCTTACCCTGTGGCCCAAGACTCCTCCACAATTTTTTGGCCTACTTTTTTTTTTTTTTTTTTTTTTTTTTTACTTTTTAAAATTTTGAGATCAGTCATTCCATCCACGCTATATGTTCAATTAGGGTGCGTTTGGTATCGTGGTTCTAGATGGATTAAATGGTATAGTACAACGTTACCCAATGTTAACCCTTGTTTAGTGCCCACGCACAAAAATACCATCGACCAACGAGATTTCGCGATCCGAGATTGCACTTGGGTTCCGCCGCAATTTTACCCGTCCAAAATTTCATGAATTGTGCGACCCACGAATTACCCATCTTTACAGATTACCTAAATATCCTCGTAACTCAATTAAATTACATCTCATTCCCAGAAATTATACTTGTCTACCCAAAAAATCCTTCCCAGGATTTGCAGTATTTCAAGAATTACTGCATCATATCTTCACTATAATCATATGCAAGTACACAGCTACAATACAACCACTTTCATAGGTCCTCCTCGTGCGAATCCAACAAAAGATAGATCTAACAACTGAGTTAAAAGGTCAACACGTAGCGTAGCTATCATACTTCACTGATCTCACCTTCCTCACATGAGCCCACGCCTAAAACCAGCCTCTTTTTACTAGGTGAACTGAGAACCCGGCAGCAGCTTCTCCGTGGGGACTGTACAGAAAAAACAAACTCTCAAGTTAATGGCCAGTAGAGAGAAAAGAATACAGGTCAGACATCAAACAACTAAACTAACTTGTAATAAATGATTTGGTAGTTCTTCAACGAAGAGGTTGTTTTCTCTAAGGCAGTAGGTAATGGCTGACTAATAGTATTTTCAAGTTTTAAGGAGAGCCCATCACATAAGATATAGTTTTGTTTTATGGGGGAGAAGTAAGGATTTAACTAGAGGAGAGACCACACCTATCTAGTATATTCTTAACTAAGTTGGAGTTTGGGATCAGGTGTGCACAACCTTACCCTTGTAATTATACAAAGAGGTTGTTTCCGTTGCGACTCAAGTTGCATTGTGTCATTTAATGTATAGATTCTAACAACTTCATTATTGAAGCACTGGAATTTAATAGAACCATTTAGATCTAGTCCATTATTAGCACAACGCTATAAAAATTGTCAATGATGACTCATTTAGCTCCATTTGCAATGGACAACAGGGGTTTAGATTGTAATCATTCCAATTACCAGACTCGTTGAGCCCGGTATAGATTTAATGGGAGAAGGGGGTGAAAATTAACAGCTAACTAAAACAGTGCTCAAGACTTTGGGATGGAGTTCTTTCTTGCAATAGAGCGGGTAAACAGCCAATGCAGATGAACTTTTTTGCGTACCTTATCCCATAGATGTGGATCAGGCTTCTTGAAAACCTCGACTCTTTCGATAGTTGCCGGGTCAGCCATATCCCATTTGCACAGAGGATGAGGAACACGATGCCTGATGTACTCACTTACAGTTGAATTCGAGTCTGTTCCCATTCTTGCCGCAGATAGATAGAAAATAAAAGGCCTCTGACATGGATTCCTCATAAGAGGCCTTGTGTTGAATGTATATGCTGTGTAATCAGCTCTTTTATACCAGTTCAAGAAAGTCCTGGATGGGGTCTCCATTTCTCGGGGTGACAACACCCCGCGGATAATTTGAACTGCAAAGCCCCAAGAGATTGATATTGTCCATTTGTTGGTTTTCTGATAGCAAATGGACTGCTGCATCAGCCCTGCAGAATCGAGTTGCATCGGAATTTTCAGACGTTGCAGGGCTTCTAGTCTGGTGACATTAGGGAAAATTGGCTCCACAACATCGAGGTGATGCAGAGACACCAATGGTGTGACTGGGTGCGCAGCCAGGAGACCGAATAAGTTGCCATAAATATCATACTGAATAGAATACACTGTTAGAAGTTAGGCTTCAGTAACAAGCTCTCAAAATTATGATCATGCATTGAACCAAAACACTTTGCTATCTGCCAACAGTCATTGTAAACCAAACCAAACCAAACATACCCAGTAAATCCCACACTGAAGTAGGGTATGGGGAGGGTGGGATATCCGCAATCGTATCCCTATCTCGAAAAAGATAAAGATAACGAACATAATATCATAGATCAGACAACTTCTGAAACATTATTTCAAGTTCAAGTGGACAAGAAGAACGCGGATCTCAATTGCACCAAATGGATTATAACGCAGCTTGATGAAGAAAAGTCATAACAATATGGAAAACAAAGTGACAAGCAACTTTCAGTATTATGACAGGAGACTGAAATAAGAAGCTTGGCTTCACTGGGACCACATTTCAGTTTTGCTATTCAATTAACAGATAAACTGATAGCAGAAACATCTTGTTCATGTAAATTTGACTTGTGTGCAATTGCATAATTCTTGCAAAGCATGGAGATAAAGGTATGAAGAGTAACAAAAGAATTAAAATTACGCAGAACTCGAATCTCACCTGATGAAAGCCAAGTTCTTTAGTGAGTGGCACCCCAAGTTCAGCCATACAAGCCTGCATTCTATCATCAGAGCCATACAATCCCGGATACCTCTGTATGCATTTGTCCTGCATCTTCTCAAGAGCCTTAGCCAACGGATAACTAATCGCGAAACCCCCACCACCATATGCCATTCCATAGGAGAAGAATATGTTCTGCAAATGGCTCTCACTCAAGCTCCCAATGTAGTAGTACTGATTATGATCATACTTGTTCAGCACTCTCACCAAATTCTCAGTTACAAACACCGTGTCATCGTCTCCCATAACGAACCAATGCACATTCTCCGTCTCTCCCAACCTTAAAGTCTCCGAAACAATCCTCGAAATCCTGATCGCAGAACGGTGGCCTTTCCTATGCTTGTAAGCGAAATTCGAAGTATCCCCGGAGACTCTCAGCCGAGGGAGGCTCGTAGATTCGTTAGAATAAGTCTTCACGCGGTTGTCGAGCCACACTATACCTCGCATTTGCTCCTGGGGATTCCACCATAGCTTTATATACTCTTTTCTCTTGTCCCAGAGCTTGGCTGAAGCAGCAATGCCGAAAACAATGTGCTCCAACCCAGTTCTCTTCCGCTTCGGCAATTCACGCCTCACACTCAGCTCGATTTTGGGCATGTGGGGGATTGGGACGGTGTCGTTTCTCCGGTTCACCGGAGTAAAATGCCGAGCAGACAAAATAACTTCATCATCACAAGCACTGCGTGAAGTTGAAATAATCTTCATCGTGTAGATTACATAAGTAGCTGAGACAAAGAGAAGAAGCCACATCAACATCTTCTGCAAGGTTCTGTTAGAAGACGTCGTCGTACCGGTCTGGTTCATCCTCATTGAATCCCAGAGGAATTTCTCAGAATTGTTCTGTGCAGACTTCATTACTCTCTATCTCTCCCCACCAAGCTCAAACAATTAACAAAACGAAGAAGAAGATCCAAAATATAACAAGAAAAGATTATGATTATCCTCCATCAATCTTTCAGCTGCGGAAGGTGTTAAGAATCATAGATCTGATCAACAGGAATTCTCAAAAAGAACAAACTTTGCAAGGTTTCATGAAGAACGAAATGCACGTGACAGTTTCGAATTACGTCGCCATTGACAAGAGCAGCTCAGAAACAAACCCATCTTTAAATGTGCCCCATTTTGGCAAAGAGAATGATGACACGGTAAAGGTATAGAAATCGTATAGATGACAATCGATACATACATGAAATTGTACGTATGGGTTCTCACGTTGAGGGCCGGGCACGGCCCGGATCACTGTCAGAATCAGAATCAACTAGAATCCTTGGATTGTGGTATTTGGGGGACAGGAAGAGGAAATGCAGTCATTAAGGCAACAAGTTCATAGCCGAATCCTATGCACTTAAAAAACAGATCTTGTCTGAACAAAGAAATTTAATCTAACTAGAATCAGATCTTGTCTGAACAAAGAAATTGAATCTAACAAGAATCCTCGGATTGTGGTCCATCTTTTGTCACCGGAAAACAAATTAATTTAAGTGTGTTTGTAAGTTCTTGTGCTTATAGCCTTATACAGAAATAGCTTTTCAAAAGTTTTTTTAAAAAATGGAGCTTTCATGAATAAGTTGGAAAGTGTTTGCAAAATATGGTTTACTATCACAAATACAGTGTTTGCAGATTATTATTTATAAACGTGTTTTTCTTACCTTATAATTAGAAAAATACGAAATTATCCTCAAATTAAAGATATTTTAGAAATATTAAATGATTTATGAGGGTAAGAATGTCAAAAATTTAAAAATTTAAAAAATTATAAAATTGCCACCACCAAATGCATCCAGAAGCTACATCAGAGCTGCTTCTGACTTTTAGGCTTTTTTTAACTTCTCCACCGCCAAAAGTCAGAAGTCAATCACCAAAAGTCAAAATTACAAACACTTCAAATAGGCATTTCCACCACCAAAAATCAAAAGCTCATTTTCCTTAAAACTTGTAAACACCCCTTATAGGTATGTCAAGTCCATACCAATCAGAAGAACCCCTTAATAGCCCATAGTATAGCACTCCATAAAGTTTCTCACATGATATGTGATACTATTAAACAATATAATAGTATATAAAAAAGTTGGGGTTTGCTTACAAAGATCACACCACTCTCTTGCTTAACTGTTATACTCAACTTAAAAATGTTGATAAGATGAATATATTCATCAGAAAGGAAGATGGGGTTGGAGAGCACAAATTTGATGTTGAAACTGCAATAAGGGTCTGCCAAGCTACCAGTTACCATGAGCATGCATTATATGTTGCCAATATGGCAGGGAGACTGTCGGAGACATGAATGGTATTTGAAGATTTTACATGAGGACTTAGATAGGTATGAAGAGGCATTACAATATATAAGTAGCCTTGAGCCAAGTCAAGCAGGTGTGACTGTGAAAGAGTATGTAATCTGAATTTTTAATGACCAGATTCTCAGCATCTTCCCCAGGTCATTCCTTTAGTGGTATGTATGTGTGTTGTGTCTATGCATGCTCTTTGTTACAGAATGACAATGTGACTACACATTTTATTGCCTGACAAACAAATACACAGACTAAAAATTCTCTCTGAGCTGCTACTGCAGGTTTCTGCAATGCCCTGACCCAATTAACTAGAAATGATATAGCGCACGAATTCTTCAGCGCGTGTGCAACGGCAAAATGACCGTTTTGCCGTCGTATTGAAAATCGCGCCAATGTTTAACACAATGGCAAAACGGTCATTTTGCTCCAATTCGTGCGGTTCGTGCGCTGAATCCTTCGTGTGCTATATCATTTCTGCCAATTAACAATGGCATTAGCCACAATCTGGAGCGGGCGCTTCACACCTACATTGCTAATATCTTGATAAGAAGAATCATCATTATTGGAGCAACTTTTCTTATTGACGCCCGTAGCATCTCACTCGAAGGTTCTCGAAGCTGTTCCGGACCCAGAACTGAAACTCGCAAATGAATTGAAGGCAATGATACAAGTGGCTTCCATTTAAGGCTGAGGTCCTGCAAGCAGAGACTTGTAGCAGTCATCCAAATTGGATGCTCTGTCTTTTCTCTATTAGGTAAAGCAATTAAAGAAACACATTTTAGTTAGGAGTGGAATTTTTCGCTCCGCCCGCGCCGCATCCACCAAGTCCCGTTCGCACGGAATGCGGTGCGGGTGCGGATACGGATGAAAAATCATGTTCCGCAAAGTTATGCGGGCGGAATACGGAAAGAAGATTTTTTACTTTGCGAAATTCGCATCCGTCTGCATAAATGTATTTATATATATTTATTTTTATTTATAAAATATATACAGACGGATTCCGCGGGGTTTCGCATCCGCCCGTCCACATTTTAATTTATTTATTTGTTTGTTTTTGTATATGCATATGTACTTACGCAAAATCTGCAGATTCCGCATCCTCCCCGCCCGCGAAATTACGTAAAATTCGTGAAATTACGCTAAGCGGGCGAATGCGGAACCAAAACATCGATTCTTCATCTTTCGCGGGCAGAACGTGGAACGGACTGTTCCGATTTCGCCCGCTCCGATGCACAGGGTTAATTTTAGTTCGAATAATATGTGATGTTAAAGACCTTGTATTATACACATTTCTTTTTATAGTATTTAAATAAATTTAGGCCCATATAAATTGCGGCCCAATTCGCTCGGCCCTCCCAATTAGATAACTACAAACCCTAGCCCAATCACACCCCACACACGCCCTATATTGCACTTTAACAAACCAATTTTGTCTGAACAAAGAAACTTGCGATCTGTCCTCTGGTCACCGGAAAACAAATTCGAAATTGGAAGGATACGAGGGAGGAAAAGATATAATTAAGAGGATCGGCGGCGAATTCACGCTCGTTCGCCGCGGAGAGGTGACCGACCGGTCATGAACATCTCAATTTCTTATTTTTTTTTTCTCAGAATTCTCAGAGCCTGTTTCTAATTTTTTTTCTCCGAATCTCCTTCTGATTTCTAATTTTTTTTCCCTCCAAATCTCCGATGGATGCATAGCCTCTCTTCTCTTGTTATATGAGGTCATGTATTGGTCTCGAGAAAGATATCTTATAAGAAATTCGAATTTCTATATTCCTTGAAATTTAGAAATTTAGGAGTGTATAACGAATTGGCAAAATTCCATTACCATTACCTTTATTCTTACCGAATAGCGGATAGGTTTTTCGATGTTTCGATTTCTTTTTGTACCCTAAAAAAATATGTCACTTGTCGTATTGGGGTTTGGAATGAGAATTAAAAGATTCATGCATTCATTCGTAACATTGCCTTCGAATTATTTTGAATTGAATTGTATCATCCTATTTTTTTCTTAAATTATGGATATTTTGCATTGCTTGAAATATCAACAAATGCATTATGCATTTGTTGATGGGAAAGTTGGTGGAATTTGCAGAATTGACGGAATTAGCAGAATTTCACTATTGGAATAGCGGATAGCGATAATGGAACCAAAACGTCTATCCGCATGAGATTCCGAAGAAATTTCATATTGAATTTTCGATATCATACCTATAAAAAAGTTCCATAGGGAGAAAATCATGTGAAACTTCCTTATAATGAAATCAGATATTTAATTAATTTAATTATGTTTTATTAAAAATTTTATAAGGACACTTATTTAACGGACTCTTTGGATTTGGCCCAATGAAATCAGATGAATAATGTTCTGGGCCAACAATTTTGTATTAAGCCCAATGAAATTAGATATTTAATAGAACCCTCCGCTCTCTCAGGCATTCCAACGGAGAGTTACCCGATTTTTCAAACTTGCCGCCAACAACAATTGTCTCTCTTCTCCATGAAGATGCTAAAACGACAGCGCTTAGTAAAATGCAAGAATGGTGACCAACCTCCATCATCTAAATTGAGGAAAACGGAGAAAGGTTGGAAACCTCTTAATTTGCCGGAGGATTTCGATACTGAGTTTTCTGTATATTTTTCATGTTGATTGGTTTGTATTTGTCTATTAGGGTTTGAGAAATCTGCTGCGAAGGGTTCCAGAAAGGTGATTGACGACTTAGGTAAGTTGATCAAAGTTGAAATTTGATTTTTTTTTTAATTTCGAACTTAATAAGATTGCGATAATTTTTTTTTATCAACTTCTTTAGTACCTTTTTGTTGCTTCTTAAGAGTTCATAAGGATATTTTTACAGGTGAGTTCAATGAAGAGTCGGATGAAGATTTTGAGTTGGAAAAAGCAGCAGATGCTTATAGAGAGCCGGTAATGTACGATGAGTTGTTGAAACAACTTGGGACACGTAATAGTTCTGTTGCAATTGCTTTAAAGAGGAGGTAAAGTTGATTCCTAAGCTGTTAAGTCTTATCACCAGCTTTAATGGTGTTATTAGAACTTTTTTTTCTTTATAATATTATGATTACTTTAATTTGATTAGGCAACAAGAAGAACAAGGGAACAGCGACACAGACGGGGATAGCAGTTCAGAAAATGTCAGCGAGTCTGAGGAGAGTGATGATGGTAAGGTTGCATTAACTATACCCCAAAACTATATGCTTTCTGAATTTTCATTGTCTATTAAAAGCTATGATTAATAGTTTATATCTCATCGCCTGGTTTATGGATCCATGCTTCTAGGAGGACAATGTTTCTATGTCCTGATAAGATGTTTCTAACTCAATCTGAAAACTTGATTCTATTCTTGAGGTTTATTATCTGCGTTTAAATCCTTGTGAAGGATAAGGATAATGTGGTTTCATCCCCCCTCAATTTAGGAAGCGACACTAAGTCTCCTGTTGACTTCGGAAATGGCCACAAAGGCGTTACTGAGATACAGGAAGATAATGGAGAAGATGACGACAATGATGACGGTGATGATGCATTGTCTGGGTCAGATGAAGGCGAAAATGGTCTACCCTTTTCAGATGAATCCGTTATCGAAAGGTTGTTTGGTTTTCACTTTTGTCAGTTAAATACTTTATGCCCTGATTTACCTTTTTCAGATAT
The DNA here is from genome assembly GCA_028565015.1 of Pinguicula moranensis. Classification (NCBI taxonomy): domain Eukaryota; kingdom Viridiplantae; phylum Streptophyta; class Magnoliopsida; order Lamiales; family Lentibulariaceae; genus Pinguicula; species Pinguicula moranensis. The sequence goes on from JAOWBN010181913.1 coordinate 11,626, forward strand.
TGGATCTGCAATATTAGAATCTTTGAAGCGCTTCTTTATCCGTGATCTTACAACTCTCTTGGTCACTTCTGAATGAAACTTGTGTTGTTCTCCTAGTCTTACTTTTTTTGGGTATTTACAGCAGTCAGTTGCTTGGTTCATCCTGGAATGATAGGAAGTACTGTTCTTTATATCCCAATGCCACTTTATTTCTTTTGTAGTTCTGTATACTGACTTCTTATTTCAACTCTTGGAAACTTTACTCATTTGTTATATTTCTTGCAGTTCATTTGACCGTCACTTTAGTTACAAACTAGCATCTAGCAAAGTTGACGATCTATTGAAAAGAAAATGGCGGTACACATGGAAGATGCCTGCTCCTAACCTATCAAATTGCAACTGGAGAGGAACAGGAGAATGCTTCATGGAGGTCCTTTGTTGTATTGTTTTATTTTTTATTTTTTTCCTTTTTGCATCTGATCAGAATCTTGTCAGTATAATCATTATCTTCCAAAATTATTGATTGCATATATTTAGGGTTTAGTTTAGTTTATCAGTTACAGTAATCTGTGCCCACACAGTTATTTGTATGACTTAAAGTTTTGCGCTGAGTCAATCATTCACTCTCTTTCCCTGTATTCAAATAAATATTAACGTATCTCTGATAGAAAAAGTGGATAACTATTATATATAGTTCAAGGTACTTCAATGTCTAAATCAATTATAAAGCTTTCACAAGTCTCCATAATAGTTTCCTGTAAATTTTAATGTTGTGAGAATGCTCCTGTCTTTGTGTAATTATGGCTTACTTCTCTTAGTTACTATGCCATTTACTTAGAAAGATTAAGAGCAGAATTTATTACGTTCCTTTCCTTTAGTGGTTTAAAAGATTAACCTGCAGACGTGCTGAAAAATTCTTCCAACAAGTATAGAATTTGGGATGCATGAATGTTGTAAACAAGTAGGTTTTATTTGATTTATGTTCTGTTATGTCATCTGCCGGAGGTAAAGGAAATTGTACTAGTTGCGCTTTGCAGTTTTCGCATGCCTGTCTGAAATTTTTGTAGCATGATGGGACTAAGCTCATCTGTTACTGTTATCATACCACCCCATTATCACTGTGTTCTAGAAGAATCAGAAAAGTTCTTGTGATTGGTGTCTTAAACTTTCTTTCTTGAACTCTCTTGGCTTGTGGTGCATTAAAGAGATGGATCCCTGTTAAATACAAATTATTACGCGGTGGGATGCCAACCTGGGTGGTTTCATGATAGATGGTTTGATGTAGAATTTCTATCTGGTGCATTGTTTGGACACTGATCAGGCTGATCCATTTGAATTTGATTTTAGCACCTCTCCCCGTTTTTCTGTTATGACATTTTGTATATTCATGGTTAATTGAACCTGATGTTGAAAGGATCTGTTATATTCTGACTTCTATTTCTTTGAATGCCCAATTGTGTTGGCTGTGACTCTGTATCCTTGTGCAGGGCCTGGACATGAATTCTTTTGTTGGCCTCAAGCCAAGGCTATACAGGAACTGGTTGGAAGTCTCCAAGTCTTCTGGAAGCAGCAAATTATATCAATCTAGCCGGTCATTGTTTTTCTCTATTTGTGAGTACATTTATCAAGTTGTTGATAATCTCTTTAGTTCTCTATTTGACAGAAATGCAAATCAAAGATCTGATTCTTCTATTCTCAGTGACTTGATTGATGCAATGTTTTAGTCCCAGTTTAGTAGTCTGCAGCTAACTGAGATTATGAGGAAATACCCAACAGGAGGATGCTTTTTAACTGGATTTTTAACCCCACGTTAAGGAGCTCTCTCCACCGTCTCTTTCCAAAATTCCTGTTTTTATGTATCTAACATTTTTCTTCTGCATAAATATGTTTCTTACCCAGCTACTTATTTTCTTACCCAGCAGGTGGACTACTCCGCCACTTATCAGAGATAGTTTTTCTATGGTGGGTATCGTGATGCGATATTGGCCATTTTGGGATGTTATACGTTTTTTTTGTGGCAATTGTTCTCATGTCCTGTTTCTTTTTCTCTCCATGATGGTACTGCAGGCGCTTTTTGCCTTCTATTTTAGTAATTTTGTTTATTGAAATTGGGCTTTCTTTTAGCTTTGCTATGGATATCTACATAAGGGCAGACTGTGTACATCTCACCATCTCCAGACTCTGCTTACGGGTGAGATTTATTGGGTATGTTTGGTTTGATTTGGTTTGGGGTTAGCAAATTCTAGATCTTTAAGAAACTTCTAACCTGAAAATGGCTTTCAGTGAGTGTGAGGATTAAATTGTCCATTGATACCCAAGGATTCCCTATAGATTTTATGTTGCTTTCCAGTGATGGATGTTTCTTTTAATTTTGCTTGCAAGATTGTATTTACTCCTGGACAAGATAAATGCTTTATCTGTGGTCAAGTTGGTCACCTAGCTGCAAATTGTGAAGGGAAAGCGAAGAGAAAGACAGGAGAGTTTGATGAAAAAGACAGTACTGACGTGCCCAAAAAGCCTTTTCAGGTTCACTATATATATATGTGAATATATATATATATATAGAGAGAGAGAGAGAGAGAGGGGAAAAAATGTATGAGGTAGCTTTGTGTATAAATACTTTGTAATATGATTTGTATTTGATTGCAGTTCCTCAATATCTGGACTCTTCGTGAATATCTCGAGTATGAGATGAGGATTCCTGATCTTCCTTTCGAGATTGATTTTGAGCACATAATTGATGATTTTGTCTTCATGTGCTTTTTCGTTGGGAATGATTTTTTGCCGCATATGCCAACACTTGAGATCCGTGAGGTATATTCTGGTTACACTTTCTATTCCTGTAAAAAAAAACTATATTTATGGTTCCTATTTTCGTACTGAAAGCACAATGCTGATTGTCATGAGCCATAAACAAACATAAACTGAAAATTTGATAATTATCCAAATTCTTTGGACGAAAATTGCAACAGATTGTTCTATGGTTACTTTTTAGACCTATTTGGCCTGTTGGTTTACCAGTTCTTACACTTTGAGCCGGTTGTGCTGCATATGGCTGTTGAGCAATGATGTTGTTAAACCTGTTACTAATATTCCGACCCTAAAGACATGGTAAACATGTCTTGCACGAGTTCATTATGATTAGTTCAGTTTCTTTCTGAATGGCGGGGATTTACTTTAATCTCCTTATTATTTTGCGTGGTTTACTTTAATCTTTTTACAAATGACATGAATTACTTTAATCTCTTTTTGAATGGCGTGATTTACTTTAATCTCTTTATGGATGGTATGATTTACTTTAATCTCTTTATATATTCCACCTGGAGCTTTTCTTTATTTGTGTGAATCTCCAAGTATTTTGCTTCTACTGGTTTTCTACTCATTTTGTTCTCTTTCATTGCAGGGTGCAATCAACTTGCTGATGGCTGTTTATAAAAAAGAGTTGCGTGTTATGGGTGGTTATTTGTCTGAAGGAAGCAAGGTATGCATGTAGTTTCCTAAAAACAAATGTTTCTCATGTTACTATCATATGTAGCATTGGATTTAGAGCTCTGATTTTTCATGTTTTCTCTTATTGGCTTCAGCCAAACCTGAATAGGGTAGAACACTTTATTCAAGCTGTGGGGTCTTATGAAGACAAAATATTTCAGAAAAGGGCTAGATTGCATCAGGTTTTATTCCTCTCTCTTCAGCTGTTCAGTGAAATTCCATAGTAATGTATCCTACTTGATATTCTACTACTACGCAGAATAATATAATGTCCCATGAATTTTTCTAACATTATATTATTCTTCATCGGCATTCCGGATTGCTGATTATATCCATTAAGATGTTGCTGCGGTTTGGTCTCTGTACTTAAAAATGTTTTTAATGCAAAATCAAGTAAACTCTCAAAGAGCATTAGAAAATAAAGTTGGCATAAGATTCTATTAACATTATTCTTGTCCATGGAATCGCACATTTACCACCATCCAAATCTGCTCATCTATTCAGCGGCAAGCTGAAAGAATCAGGCGTGAGAAGTCACAAGTGGGAAGAGGAGATGATTCCGAACCAACAGACGACCCTGAATCTCTTGTTGCAGTTACTCGATTCCGGGGTGCTCGCCTTGCTTCAGGTCCTTTGCCTTCCCCCTATAAACAAACGGATCCTGCAACTTCTCATAGACAGGAACAAAGTCGCCAAACGACCTCAAGTATGTCTGTACTTGCCATTAAGTGCAAACAATCTCCAACTTTGGAGGATAAGCAAGTTTATGTTAGGGCCAATAAAGTTGCCCGTGTAGATTCTGGAGCCACGATAGGTGCAGCTATTGTCCAAGCTGAAAACAGTCTTCAAACTGAAGTAGGTTTTCCTGCCTCGGGAGTAGCAATTTAATGTGATTTTAACTCCAAGGATTCTTTATGATTAACTTCTTGAGTTGCATGTACACTTACCAGCTGGATCAACTTTTTTCATTTGCTGATATGTTTGGGTGCTCTTATAACAAATACTTTGAATTCTGATTGTACCTTTTTTGCTCGCTTGCTGCCTGGAAGGTGCATGAGAATAAAGAAGAGTTGAAATCAAAGCTTAAGGTGGTACTTCAGCAGAAATCTGATGTGTTCAATATGGAGAATCCAGAGCTGGACAAGGTTTGTCCCATAGCTTTTTCCTTAGATAAGCTGAAATTCCATTAACAGGTGCACAAGAAGTGCAATCCTTGTTGAATAATATTATAGTTACATACTACACTCATTTTGATTACATTTATCGCCAAAATAGAAAGTGAAATATAACGAGGATATCTAAACAGAACTCCTAATCTATTGTCGTTCATATTATGGGCCTTCAACCAATTCCACCATTTATTAACTCTTTAGCTGAACTCTGTTTTGGTATCATCTCACTTCATTTTATATATAATCCTTTGTGATGTATTAGGCGGAAAGGGAGATTGCACATACTTGCGTCTTCCATTTTGATGGGAATATGACTTAAAAACACTTTTCATTTTCATTTCTTTATGCCTAAGAATCATTTTCTTTTGTAATTGTCTTGTATATGCTCGGGATGTGCTTTCTGCCTGATTTATAACTATCTTCTAGAGCCTGTAAATATAATTTCTTGACTTTTCAGACTTCAATAAGTAGGCTAAAATGAAAACATTCTATTATGGCATTAGGGGTGTTCTTATGTATGGTGACAACTAGTATTAGAGATGACACGATCAAGTCTATGAAGCTCTAATGGTCAAGTTTGATAAGGCATTCAGCTGTTTTTCTTTACCAGGTCAGATTGGGAGAGAGAGG
>JAOWBN010181924.1:0-16895 GCA_028565015.1 Pinguicula moranensis
GAATTATACTGCAACTTACAACGGATATGGAGCGACATTGATCGCCGCCAACCTAATCCGATGAAGTGTGAATCGGATATAGTCGTCTTTAATTGCCTAAAGCAAGAGACGCTTCTATTCCAATTTTTAGCAGGGATTAATGATGATTTTGATGCAATACGGAGGGATCTACTCAAAGAAGTTCCGTTACCGTCCGTAGAAGCAGCCTATGCCGCTGTCCGCCGTGAGGCCGCCAGGGTCGAAATTCTTCATCCAAAAATCCATGCGGCTCTACATCAATCAGTGTGGCTGGCGGTTTCTCAGCCCAAAATTGCCCCAATCAGACTGAGAAATCATCATTTCGGGAGGACAAAACAAAGCTCTACTGCATGAGATGTGAGAAAAAAAGGACATAGCACCGAACGATATTTTAAAACCATAGGGTATCTAGATTGTTTTTTTGATCCAAACCGGAAGAAGGGGAAAGGGACGGCGGCAATGGCGGTTACAGGCAACACGGAGGTCACCAGTGGCGGTAGTAGACCACCGGGCGTTGGCACCATTTTTGTCGCCACCACGACCATCCCAACAGGCAAATCCCTAAATAGGGAGCGAGGTACGGGATTTGGGGATGCCCATTTGTCCACAAATCCCTTTTATATGCTTTCGGATTTAGACCCTAAGTTCCTGTTATTTGATTATACATCCCTACAACAATCCGATTTTGCCACTGGATCATCTGGAAAATTGGGGTTTCTCGATACATCCCCATCAGCCCTGAATATCTTACAGCCCCACAAGTGTTCAACCCATTTGTATACATCCACAACAAATCAAAAATTCCACACAGACCCCCAAAAACCCACTATCCGAACCAACTGTCCCTCAAAAACCACAAATCACCGAAACCCCCAACAATTTTGTGAAAATTCTAGATATGACCCCCATCAGTCCATACTTCCAAAATAGCCCCCAATTTCCCCAAATATTCCTAATCCATCCACATCTTACTCCGGTCATCCACCTAGTAAATGTGACCAATGGACATTTGATTGTGGAGTTACAGAAACAATGACGTATGATCCGAATGATTTTATTTCTATATCCTCGTCATCACGACATCATATCAAAACTGCAAATGGAGATTTGTCTTCAATCCAGGGCACTTGAATAATTGCTCTCTCCCCTGATCTTACATTGAAAAATTGTTTATATGTGCCCAGCTTGTCATGCAAGCTTATGTCCATAGCCACGTGGCTCAGGAGCTCAATTGTGTTGTTATGATGTTTCCCCATTTTGCCTCTTGCAGGAACTTCAGATGAAGAGGATAGTTGGGCGTGGCACTGAATGGGGGGGGGCTCTATTACGTGGATGATGCCATTTGATCGGGAATTTCGTTGCTGACTGAGAGTGCTGAAGATCAAAAGTTGTGGCCGTGGCATCGACAATTGGGACACCCATCAGCAGGGTATCTCAAACTTTTGTTCCAACAATTATTTAAGAGTGGTCGAGATTTTATTTGCGACACATGTGTCCTTGCTAAGCATCATCGACATTCATTTCCTTTAAGTACTACACAATCATCTAAACCATTTTCGATTATTCATTCTGATGTCTGGGGTTCTACTCCCTGTGTTAGTCGTGCTGGTTTTTGATATTTTGTACTCTTTATTGATGATTGTACTCGCATGACGTGGGTATATTTTTTAAAACATAAATTTGAGGTTCCATCCAAATTCCTTGAATGTTTTGTCCTCATCCAAACCCAGTTTCAAAAAACCATCCGTATCCTATAGTCCGATAATGGGGGGATTTGTCAACTAGACCATGCAAAAAAATTTCAAAGACCGGTGTCTGATCCACCAAACATCTTGTGTTCATACCCCACAACAGAATGGTGTGGCTGAAAGGAAAAATAGAATACTTCTAGAAATTACACGGGCCATTCTGATTGAATCACAAGCTCCCACATTCCTCTAGGCTGATGCTATATCCACTGGAGCCTACCTCATTAATCGCTTACCCACTAAAGCCCATGCCCTACACACATCCCTTCAAACATTACATAAACATGTCCAAGTCCCTTCCAGCCTTATACTTCAACCTCGAGTGTTTCGATGTACGGTGTTTGTCCATGCACATAGAGGTGATCGGACCAACTTGGATTCGTGTGCCATTAAATGCATGTTTATTGGGTACAGACAGAATCAGAAGGGATATAGGTGTTATCATCCCCCAACACAACGTGTCTATATTACCATGGACTGTGATTTCCTGGAAACAAAATACTACCATGAACGTACTCCCAGCAGTTGCCTTGCCCCTCGTCACAGTAGCCCAAGAACCACATGAATCTTCGTCTAGAGCTCCGGAGGTAAACGTACTAAACCGTGAATCACATGTTATATGATACTGTTGATCTTGACAGCCATTTAGGAGACTATGCCGAGGAGGTACAACCAGATAATCAATCAGACGCTCCCAAGTCTACATATGTTTTACCACCTCGGAATAATCGTGGCATTCCTCCTAAACGATATAGTCTAGAACAAAAGTCCAAGGTGCCAAGATATCCAATAGCTCAAGTGGCCAGGGGGAGACTGACAGAAGATGCTCGAGCATATGCTGCGACCGTATATTCTGAAAACATACCAAGAACAACACAGGAAGCCAAACAAAGTGATGTATGGAATCAAGCTATGGAAGCAAAAATGGAAGCATTAAATAAAAACAATACATGGGAGCTATGTACACTACCTAAAGGAAAAACCCCCAGTAGGATGTCAATGGGTATTTACTTTGAAACACAAGGCAGATGGAATGATGGAAAGGTACAAAGCTCATCTGGTGGCAAAAGGTTATATTTAGACATATGGGATTAATTACTCAGAGACCTTCTCCCCCATGGCGAAGATATACACAATCAGAGTATTATTCTCTATAGCTGCTAATCTCAATTGGCCTCTCCACCAATTTGTCGTGAAGAATGCATTCCTTCATGGCAACCTAGAGGAAGAGGTTTGCATGGAAGTCCCACCAGGTTTCTCCAAACAACCCCATCAGGTATGTAGATTGAGAAAGGCACTTTATGGACTAAAACAATCCCCAAGATCATGGTTCGGAAGATTTACCGCAGCTATGAAACAATATGGGTACAGTCAGGGTAATTCTGATCATACCTTGTTCCTAAAGAAAAGAGGAGAGATGATCACTTGCCTAATAATCTATGTCGATGACATGATCATCACTGGAAGTGATGAGGATGAGATTGGAAAACTGAGGGAAAGGTTATTTTAGGAGTTCGAGATAAAAGATTTGGGAAAATTAAAGTACATTCTAGGAATTGAAGTTCTGAGATACAAAGAAGGTATTTTTATTTCCCAAAGAAAATATATATTAGATCTGCTAGCTGAAACATAACTCTTGGATTGCAAGCCGGCTGAAACACCAATGATACCTAATCAGAAGCTAAAAATAGACGAACAAGCAGAGTTCGCTGATCGAGATCAATATCAAAGATTGGTGGGAAAGTTGATATACTTATCTCACACGAGACCAGATATAGCTTACTCAGTTGGAGTGATTAGCCAATTTATGCACAGACCACAAGTTGAGCACCTAGAAGCAGCTATTCGGGTTGTTCGATATCTAAAAGGAACCTCGGGTAAATGCATTATATTTCGAAGAAATGGTCATTTAAATATTGAAGGATACACCGATGCTGATTGGGCAGGAAACCCGAATGACAGGAGGTCGACCTCAGGATACTTCACCTTGGTGGGAGGAAATCATGTAACTTGGAAGAGCAAAAAACAGAAGGTGGTAGCTCTCTCAAGTGCAGAAGATGAGTTTCGAGGGATCGCAAGAGCTTAGCTGAAATCTTATGGATACGAAAATTAAGGGCTGAGGTTGGATATTTGACAGAGACAACCAGTCCATTAAAGTGTGACAATCAAGCAACTATAAGCATTTCGGGCAATCCGGTATAGCATGACCGAGCCAAACATATTGAAATGGATCGACACTTCATCAAAGAAAAACCGGAAGAGGGAACGGTTTCTTTGTCTTATGTTAAATCAGAAGATCAACTGGCAGACATCTTGACTAAAGCTGTACCAGAACTAGCATTTGCACGTGTACTAAGCAAGTTGGAAATCGAAGACCCGATGATTCAACGTAAGGGGGAGTGTTGACATAGCTAAATCAAGAAAGGATAAGATTTATTACCTTCCATATTTGTATAAGGAAAGAATTGATTGACATCAATTCTTTCCCTAAGATCTGTCTTTCCTTTTCTTACCGGTATTGACACAATATAAGGCTATGTACTCAACACGTTGAAATCAAGAAAAAATTGTTCACTCATGCTCTCTTTATACGTCTATATTCTATCAGCTAACATTTTAAAGGATATGATTTTTGAGGCTATTGACCTTTATTGCAAGTCGTGTTAAGAAATTTATTTTAAGAGAATGTTGGATTGTCTTAACCAATTTACTTTAGGGGGATATTGTGTTTGATTTTATATTTATTTGATAATCCTTTACTTACAATTTTACATTTTGAGTTAATAATGGACTAGATCAAAATGGTTCTATTAAATTCCAGTACTTCTATTAGTGAAGTTGCTGGAATTCAATACTTCAAATGATGCAATGCATCGTAATAATTACAAGGGTAAGATTGCATACATCTGCCCCGAGACCCCAACGTAGTTGGGAATATACTGGGTATGTTGTGTGTTTTTTGGGTTGTTCACACTACAAAAGTAGGAACTGTTACTTTCAAGTGAAGATGAATCTCGACTATTACCAGCTCAAGTGGACATGTCTGTCTGCGTATTTTCATGCTTTAATATACTGACTATTGTTCCTTAACTAGAACCATTTCAATGTTGTTTTCTGTTCTTCAGATTCCTCCAAGTAGATCAACATATAGCAACTTAATTAATGCATGCGGATCAATAGGCAACTGGAGGGAGGCTCTGAAAATTTGTAAAAAGATGACGGATAATGGAGATGAGACAATATCATTCTGCTGGCCTATAAAACTGGAACAGAGTATTCAAGAGCTCTTTCATATTTTGAGCTACTGAGGGGTACTAATATCCGCCCAGATACTACTACCCTTAATATTGTGATAGATTGCCTAGTTAAGCTTGGGAAGTACGAGGAAGATATTGAGGTTTTCAATTCCATGAGAGATAAAAGATCAGATTGTCGTCCAGATATTGCGACCTACATGTTGGGAGGAAACTGACAAGAACAATAAGTTCAATAGCACAGCGGAAATAAACAACCTCCCCAATTTTCAAGAATCTGTTAGGAGCACAAATAACCAGAATCGAATGTGGATATAACAACAATGAAACAATACTGAAAAGAAGAACACCAAGATTTACGTGGAAAACCCCTTCGATGTGAAGAGGTAAAAAATCACGGGATCCTTAGATCCACCAAAATCCAATATCACCAAAAGATCATGAGTACAACAGCACACCACAGATCTTTAGCCATTACAACACAATACGGAGACACTAGAATTACAATACAGTATCAAAGGTGTAAAACACACAAAAACGAGTAGCCTATTCGAAATAACTCACAATCCAACCGTTGGAATTCAATATCCTTCAGACAGAATGTATCTAGACGAGTCTTCTAACTCCAGTCAAACTTTCAGGTTGATCGGATCACGTTCAGATCTCCAAACGCCAACAAAACTAAAACTGCTTTGTGCTGTTTTTCTCTTCAATTTTGGGGACACGAGTTTTATCACAAAACCTAGCTCACACACATACAAACACAAGTATGTGTCTTATATACCCTCCAGTTATATTATTAAATAGGCTTAAACCATTTAAAGTCATTGGGCCTTCAAAAACACATAGTTGGGAGCCTAATAAATCCCAACAAATTTATTAGTTCGGCAGGTTGGCCCGACCCTTTATTTTATAAAAACATAAAAATAACGGAAAAATATAAAATAATTAAATAATTAAAAAAATATAAAATAAGAAAGGGTTGGCTCGAGCCCAACCATTTTATTAAACAGGCTGGGCGGGTTGGAGAGTTGGACCCACCGGTTCGCCTAGCAGACTTTTTATATGTTCTTTATGTAGTAGTATTTGTTTTTGGTAAGTAACACCAATTTATGTATATTTGCTCCGCTCCCAGTAACAAGAACAATACTTCTCCATTATTAAACAAAATATAGGCTCCTTGGACTATTTTCCCACCCCAATCGCCGTGTGTATCATATTTTTCACCTTTAGCAATGGCCATATCTTGATTTGTATTTGTTCGACTAGTTGGTTCACTTCCATATATACGTTATTAAAGGTCTTGCCATTTTGCACTCTTCATATTGCCATTTCCCAGCATATTGTTTGCCATATCATTCCAAATCCGCTTCCCCATGACTTTTATTACAATCCAGAATGTTAGAAGAAGTGTTGTGGTATCTGGTTATGAGGAGTTGTTTACACGCCAAGCCAATTATAACATCTAATCCAAACTTACCTTGGTACTCAACATGTTCGAAATAGGTGACTCGCATCTTCAACAACTGCCTCACACATTACACATTGTAAGGCCAGCTGATGCAGAGGGATGCCTCTTCTGAACATGTTGTCTTTGTCGGGAGACGGTCTTACAAGAACTTCCAACTGAAAACGCAGATTGTTTCTAGGAAGAAGGCCGTTTCAAGCATCTTTAGCCTCTTTGTGCGCTTTCTCTGCTCTCCAATCTTTTGGCCAGGTTTGTATCATAATTTTGGTCCTTCAGATAATTGCAAATATTAAAACCCCTCTAATAAAAGTTAAAATAATATTAAATCACACAACATTTTTGAGCTTCTTTATTTGCTACTGATTTGGGAGGCAAAAAGTCCGGCAAGTTACAAGGATGCACCACAAAGTCACCTATAAAATAAATCTTCACTGACCTTGGCAGTCCAATCTCGTACTCAATTATTCAAGGTCGAGGAGTATCACCTCGGCCGAACATTTGAGAAGGATCATGTCGGTTGAACATCCGAGGACTCTACGAAAAAATTGTATCCACGTACATCCCCGAAAAAAACCCTGATGCAGCCACCAATAGGACTTATCCACCTCGAGCCCCAATCGAGGTGATGTGAAATGGTCTCTATCACCTGACAACAAGATAACACGCAATGGCTATCGCCCATAAGTGGGCTACACGGTTAACTACTATATCTCTAGGAAACTATTACTTTTACCCTTGTAAATTATATAAATAGGTCGGGTTGGCCAGTGTAATAAATGATTCTGGGGGACTAAGGTTAGAGCACGCAAGTTCGTATTCGCACACATACCTGCACACCCACACCATGATAATCTGCTAGTATAAGTAAGCATCTCTTGTAAAATATGAGCAATATCAAATCCTTCTAGAGCCCAAACATCCATTTCTCCCACTCTCTGTCCCCCTTGTTTTGCCCTTCCCGTAAAGGGGTTGTGGTGTAACAAGTGCATAATGTCCACTAGAACGTCTATGGATTTTATCATCAAGTTGATGAATTAATTTCATGATATAAGGCTTTCCTATCATAACGGGTTGTTCAAAAGGATTCCCCGTCCTTCCATCAAATATTCTGCAACATGGCAAGATTTAAAAGGCATGGCTCTCTAGCGGGGCGAGTGGAAAAAAAGTTTTCAATGCTGGAGACCCTAACTCAAATACCTTTTCACCCCTTCGCTCTGGAAGTTTTATGGTGTGGATCGAAGAAAACGTTTCCCTTGGACGCATCATTGGCGTCGTTCGTGGGGACTTTTCTCATACTCGTTGAGAAGCTCCTCAATCGTAACAGCTAAAAATGACTAAAATACCGAAATATCAAGTTCATAAAACCCCTCCACCAAAAATCAAAGCACGGCTAGTGCCCTCTAGAGTTATCCCGCCAGAAACAGTGGTACACAATGAAAACAAAGGTCGTCCCCTAGCACCAACCACAAAGAAGAACACGGAGAAAAGACCATAACTCCTTCCAAGCTCTTGCCTTGGATATCAGGAAGAGAACCATGGGTCTTTGTGACACTCTGTGGAGATCTTACAATAAAGAGCAAAGCGCATAGGACCCCCATAATTTTTCGAAAAGCAAAACTTGAACAAGTGGAAACTTCAACTCCGTCTCCACATGATAGATGTTATCCAGTAGGAAGCAGATTCATTGTTCGGCTTCACGAACCGCTTTCACACAGAGTGTCACAAAGACCCAGGGTACGCCACTTACATGAACTCCATGAAGGGGACATGGTCCCATAATCATCCTCGAAGGAAAATTCCCAACTAGAGGCATTGCCTCCCTCCTGACATGAACATAATCTTGGGAAGACCCACTAGGAAGCTTCCCACAAGAAGCCAGGGAAAAGCTAGGAGAAGAAGTTCAGAGCCAACTCTCATGCCAACCAAGACCTCTATAGAGATACGTTTTGAGAAAATAAAAATACCCAGGATTTACGGAAAATTGTGCCTTTAGAGCCACAGTGAAGATCGAGGATTTAGAGGTGAAAGAACATTGGTCGACTAGGGGAGATCCACATTATCTCCTCGAACATTCTAGACCTATGGGATCCCATCACAACTCCCATGGGGAGATTCAGGGGAATCAATGTTGAATACTTTGGAGTCATTGGGATGCCCATAAAATTAGGAGAGAAAGGAAAGATGGACGCGCAGGTGGTTAGGTTTGTTGTGGTCGAAGAACCCTTCAGCTACAATACCATACTCAACTTCCAAACCCGGACAATGCAGGGAGATTGAGAGTTCGAAACGCCCACCTCAAGCAACAATCTCCAATAGTGGCTATCTGGAATAAGCCCTTAAGATGACCTACACAGAGGAACCACATGTACATCTTTTGGAAGGGAACCCAGTCCCTAAGCCCCTGAGAAACAACTTTCAAATGTAGGAAGTTCAAAAATACATCGTAATGCCCTTCAGACTGAAAAATGTTGGAGTCACTTACCAACGAATGGTAAATCATATCTTTGCCCCGGTCATTGGAGAATGCATGGACGTTTACCCCAATGATATGCTCGTAAAAAGCCTAAGATAATGTAAACATCATGAACACCAAAGAACCTACTTCACTATTATTTGTCAAATAGGGTTGAAGATGGAATCCATCGAAGTGCACATTTGGGGAAGAAGGGGAAAAGTTCCTCAAATATCTGGTCTCGTAGAAAGTAATTTGAGGGCAATTTGGACAAATTTCAGGTGATAGTGAGTATGTAATCGCCCCACAACATAACAGAAATTTAGACTCGCAGGTTGCATAGCTGCCCTCAATCGATTAATCTCAAAATTTGCAGATAAGGCATTACCCTTCTTCATGCTGTTTAAGAAATAATGAGCGTTTGATTGGGATGAAAACTGTCAAGAAGCCTTTGGACAACTAAAAGTGTAGCTCTAAGAGACTGTAGTCCCCGTCACCATGAAAATTTGTAAGGAATTCATCCTCTACCTCTAAGTGTCCAAGGACGCAATTAGCGCAACCCTAGTACTTGAAGAGGAAAAATCCAGTGGCCGGTATATTATGTCAATTGATTGCTCCAAGGGGTTGAGCAATGTTACACCACGACTGAGAAATGGGCATTTTCCCTCATAATCGCTTCCTGCAAACTCTGGCACTACTTTCAGGCGTACACTATTCAGGTTATCACCAACCAACCCATCATGAAGATATTGACAAGAGTTGATACCTTGGGAAGGTTGATAAAATGGCAGTCAAGGTCAGCTAGCACAATGTGCATTGTAATACTAAGACAACACTCAAAACATAGATGGTAGCGGACTTTATTGCTGAAAGCACCTGAGGAGAAGAAGATTGCGATGGATGGATCCTCCGTAAGTAGCCATGGAGGAACCAAAATTGTTCTTAGTAACTCCACCTGATTACAACATACCCTAACCCTCCGCCTAAAATTTCCTGTCAACAACAACGTGGTGGATTAAGAAGCCTTGATACAAGGAATTTGGTTGGTCCACTCTTTGGGTATACAATAGCTCGTGGCACATGTCGATTCACAACTGGTTAGAAAACACTTTTAAGGCACCTCTGAGACAAAGGAGCCCACACTATTGGTCTTTCTCAGAGAACTCAAAGAACAAGTGAAGAAGTTTGTGAGTTTCAAGTTTAAGTAGATTCCCTACGAAGAAAATTTCTAGGTCTGCCTACGCATTCAAGTAGGGTCCATGTGGAAGGACAAGGATATGAAAACACAAGACACCAAAATTCTATGCGGCCCGACCATCAACTTTTCCCAATGTTCAATTTCATCAAAGAGGAGCCCACACAAGAAACCTGGAAGGCACCTCCAATAAATTACCTCCTCCACGGGGTGTTTCTCCCCAAGGACAAAGAGTAGTGCCACTTCATAACCTGTGCCAGCAACTTTGTTTGGATAAACAGAAACTTGTATAATAAAACATGGGAAGGGCCCTACTTGAGATGTATCGAAGGAAAAATATCGAACATGTCCTCTGATAAGTGCACGAGGGCACGTGGGGTGGCTACTATGGTGGGCGAGATCTTGTCCATCGGATCTTAATATGTTGGGATAGTTTGGCCCACAATGAAGAAAGAAGCCGCAAAATAAGTAAAAAATGCCCGCGGTGTCAATCCTTTGGGAACCTACAACATCAACCATCCACCCCTATGAGAAGCATTCTCATTGACTGCCCATTCGATTAATGGGGAATTAACCTCGTAGGGCCTCTGCCACGAACCATCAGGCAGAAGGAGCTCATAATTATGGCCGTGGTCGTTAGCAAGTGGGTAGAAACTGAAGCCCTTGAGCTCATTTCCGAAGCCAACGACATAAGATTCCTCTGGGAAAACATAATTTGTTGGTTCAGAGTTCCTCTTGTCCTCGTATCTGAAAATGGCGTACAGTTCCAAGGGAAACGGATGTACAACTAGTGCAAGAACTTAGAAATAAAGCAGAACATCACTTTGGTGTATAACCCTTAAGCTAACGTACAGACAGAAGTCACCAACATGACCATCATTGACCAACTAAAGAAAATGCTCAAGAATAGTAAAGGAGGATGGGCGAAAGAATTACTCCGGGTGCTCTAGAGTTTTCTGAAGACTCGCCTAACAACAACAGAGGAAACACCTTTCGGCGTGCTTATAGATATGAGGTTATGGCTTACAAAGAGCTCGTGATCCGCAGTCTTCCCGTCCAAAAGTAAGAGTAATAAAGAAATAAAGACGTGCGTTACTTGGACCTCAAAAATACTTAAGTAGAAGAGTGCACAAGCCGCAAGAAGCACCGCGGGTATCAAGATGCAACTAAGTGAGCCTATGATCAAAGTATAAGGCCCCGAACTTTCAAAAAGGAAGACCTAGTGCTCCAAAAATAGGAGAAACACACAGAAAAGCTAGGGCCAAAATTGGAATGCTCATACCGAGAGCTGAGGCCAGTACACCGAATCCTGCGTGTTGGAGATACTAGAAGGAAGAACCTTTGGAAGATCATGAAAGGCCAACAAACACAAGAAGTAATATCGATGAGGGGGTGGCTGAGACCTCCCCACCCATCTTGTATCCTTGTTATTTGCATCTATAAATGCTATAACTTGTGTCGGTGCTATTTTCAGGGAAAGCGACAACATAGCAGTGGTTCCCCATTCTGAATGAATCTCGAGGGTGAAGAACTTTGGAAAGATGTTGTCATAGTCCGCACGAAAATACAAACCCTGCTTGAGATGACTTGGGGTTGAGAGGGAGCTTACAGGCTCTTTGAAAAGAAAAGGAAAAAGACGTTGGGAGGCTAACACAGTTCTTCGAGCAAAAATAAAAAAATATGGGGAGGCTAACACTGAGCACCCCACATGAGAAATAAAAAAAACCGTAGAAAGGAATCGTCATACTCTTTGTGCCGTTTTTGAGGAATCAATTGTGCTCCTTGGCGGAAAAGGTACAACACTCCTTCACGCTCGAGCGATTTCACGAGTTCAATAATAGAGGGGTAGAATTGAGCAACACCTCCTCGTACCTAATGAAAACACTCGAGTTCAATAATAGAGGGGAATAAATGCAACAATCCCATGCGCCCAAGGTGCTTTATGGGTTTAATAATAGAGGGCAGAACTGAGCAACACCCTCTGAGGGAAGCAATCAAGTTCAATAGTAGAAGGGTAGGACATGAGTAATTAATAATTATTTTCCACATGCTTAGGGGATGGGTAAAAGTGTGGAAAAGAAAACAAGAGGAGTAATTATCCACAAAAATAAAGGGGGAAACTCCTTATAACTCTGGTCGAATGCCTAACAGCAACTTGTAAGTTATATTCATTCCAAGCCATAAAGTTGCTTTTGATTAAATAAAGATATCTCAACTCCCCAAACTGTGGGATTCAACAGGCCAAAAACAAAAGGAAGGAAAAAAAATGATCCTTGCTCTTATCTCAATAGGGTATTATTTCCCAACAATAGAGTTCAACGGAAGGAATGAACAAAGACAAAACTAAACATCTATTTATACTACATGTAACAACGCTGCCATTATCTCCCAATAAAAATAGGAATATCATCATGCAAAAGTTGATATTAGAAAGGCAATTTTTTACAACTATAAGAGGTTCATGGACAGAATCTGAAGGCAAGTGCGGTCTTTCGACATACAAAGAGACCTTCGAAGATTGATGGAAGCATGCAACAATACAAGGGATCTTCATTAATTTGACAACCACGCCACTTACCAAGAAATTGATATACAGTAATATTATATGATCTTATATTAAACCTGGCATGCCAATCACAATTGCATACTTGGCCCTCTTTCTTGGCATGAAGACGGAAGCATGGTTTGGATTAGTCAGCCATATATGCAATTCTAAGTCCGATCTGATTACTTTTTAGATGATTATTTTTTGTAGCTGTGAGTAGAGGTGGGCGAGGCAGAGTGCCTAGCC
This sequence comes from Pinguicula moranensis, assembly GCA_028565015.1. Taxonomy (NCBI): domain Eukaryota; kingdom Viridiplantae; phylum Streptophyta; class Magnoliopsida; order Lamiales; family Lentibulariaceae; genus Pinguicula; species Pinguicula moranensis. The sequence continues at coordinate 12,927 of JAOWBN010181924.1, forward strand.
TGACCCACCAAGGACCTGCCGGGTCAAGGTTTGAAAAATCCGGTCAAGGATCGGCCTAGTCCAGTAGGCCGTAGTTGGCCCACCGGTTTATTGCCCGATTTTGGTATAGTTTCAACACGGTTAAACCTTCGGTTCACGTTTAATTTATTAATTTATTTAATATATTTTTCCGGATGCAAAAAATTGATTATTTCAAATGTTTGTTATATAAATTGCTAGGTTTATAAATAAGTTTAGTTTATAAGTTATATAAAGTTATAAATTATATGAAAATTTTATAAGTTATTTAAAGTTTTAGGTTATAATTTTTTATAAATTTATAAGTTTATATAAAGTTTATAAATTTATACAATGGTTATAAGTTATATAAATTTTTCAGATTATAAGTTTATATGCGTTAGATAAGTTTTTATAAAGTTTATAAGTTTGCGCAGTTTATATAAGTTATATAATTTTTTATAAATTTCGTAAGTTTATAAAGCTTATAAGTTTATAAAATTTATAAGTTAGATAAGGTTATAAATTATAAAAAGTTTATAAATTTATATAAGTTATATAAAGTTTAGGGTTAGAATTAGGGTTTGAGATTTTGGGGGTTAGGGTTTATGAAAAAAGGAGAGGAGGGCTTGAGCTTAATTATAAATGATATTTATAATTAAGTTGCCTATGTATCATTTATGTTAAGTTCATGTAGTTCCCTTACCTTACTTACCTATTGGATAACCTGCTAGTCGGTTGGACTTGTGTTGCTTGCCGATGTCGTATAGATATCCCATGTATCGACTGGAACTTCTTCATCCTTTGCAGGTTTTTGGATTATATTTTCAGTAACTATTTAATCATTCGGGCAAATTTGATATTTCAAGTTAATCGGATGCTATGATGCACGCCGATCGTGTAGAATGTATCCTCCCTTGTTAAAGGCTTGATATCGAAACCCAGTATGAGCTATCATCGTCTGCACGCATCTGAGCAATCTCAAAGGTAGTTATTAAATAAGTATCAAGTTCCACGTAAGTGAAATTTGAGGAGAAACTAGACGTTTCGATAAAGATTTTATTATATTTCTCATTCATCCTAGTGCAACTCCAATAGAAGCACTACTACTTGAGTTACTCACACTCTCACGAGTTTGTACCGGCATAGCTAAACAGGTTTGATATTCATATTATTTATTTAATAAACTCGATATTTTTTCGATTATAGTTCTATAGTCGACAAGGCGTATACCATCCCCGTCGATAAATCTACCATAGTAATCTTCTAATGAATTTCTTAAACCTTCTAATTTTATTTGGGTGTCTAAAATAGTGGCAACAAGATTAAATAGAAGTGCATATAAAAGATATTTACACAATTTTAAATTAATAACATCTAGACATGTTGTCAAATTAGTTCCATTTGTAAAACCTATAATAATGGCTCCTACTTTAACATAAATATGAACAATAAGGTGGAAAGTTGGTTTATATACGCGTGATAATAATTTAGTGTATTCGTTAAAAATTTTTAATAATTCTAAAAGTTTTTTGCTCTTGACCAATGACTTGTGTGTAAATATATATTTTTGTATCTATTATTCATAAAACTAACCAATAAATCTTTATAAGATATAGTTTGTTGAAGTGGAGTATATGTTGAGTTTGAACGAGTGGACATGTCTAATTTTTTTTTATTAGTTTAATATTATTATTTTTATAAAATTTAAACCAATTTTTTATTATCCTAGGTTTACAAACCAAAAATTTTATTTTACGTTTAATGGGGTTAACGCTTAAATCTATATCTTTAAAAGAATCTTATACACATAAATTAATAGTATGACAAATACATTGAATATGAAAAAACCAACCACCAAAAGAAGAATCACATCGTATCTTTAAATCGCCTATACATGCATCATTGTTAGAGCCATTATCAAAAGAAATACTATATACATTCTGTTTTAAATTATATTTTTCTAAAATTAATATAATCACAGTAGTTATATTTATGTGCAGTGTGTGCATCATCAACCAACCTATACGCTAATATTTGTTTTTGTATTTTTTAATTAGTATCTATCCAGTGACAATTAATACCCATATAACTATGTATTTGCCAGTAATCCGATCATATATCACTACATATAGAAACTTAATGGTTCAAAATTAGTTTTTCTTTTCTTAAATGATTTTGCAATGTCGTTAATTTGTGATTTATGTAAAATATTAAATGCAGGATTTAAACATGTAAGCACATAATTTTTAAATGGAAATCCTATTGAACATGTTAAATCTACCACGTCTTCCCTATTTATATTTGGATTATACCGAAATAAATGAGTATTAGAAGACGTATCCGCATCTTCATCTCCAGCTCGGCCGGCGATAGAACCCTAATTACTAGACAATTTATTTTGTATAGGATCGACGCCAACATGTATCGGATGCTTAGTCAATATATGTCTCGAAAATGAATCATAACGCCCACCTTTAAAAAAGTACAAATATAAAAAAAAAATCAAAATGTTAAAAATGAATTCAGTTTTTTAAAAAAATAATAATTTTTTTTTTAAAGAAACCGTACATTTGTTTTTATGTTGGAACGCCTTTGGACATAACTGGCATTTCACCAAAAAAGTCAGACCCTCTCTATGGATTTGAAAATTTGTTGAAAAATTCCGTACAAATTCGGGAGTTACCGCTTCCTTCGGAACTTGCTCTTGAGTTTGAGTCACCGGAGGTGGAACATGAGATTGAGGACGAAGTGGTGGATGACTACCACGACCACGAGTAGCTCTAGAAGATGGTGTTACTGCCTCCAAAATCGATAGTAGTGGGTGCGTGTTCGAATCACCCAACTCAAAATTAAGATCGAAATGATAGAAATCAATATCAACGTCAAAATCAGGGGATGAAAGAAGTAAGAATTCTTTCCGATGACATTATTGCGGTAGAAAAAAAAGCTGAAATGCAAAAATTGCTAAAGAAAATACACTGGAATGAAATATTTAAAAAGAACGAATAGTTGAGAATAAGACAAGATTGAGATTGATGTGAATAAAACGAAGGGGGTGGAGATATTTTATAGGTGTAGAAAAAATAAAAATAAAATATTTTTTTGAAAAATTTGCCCGTTCGGCATGCCGGGCACACGACATTTTTCAAATTTCACTTTTTTAAATATTTTTTATTAAAATATCAATATTTTATTATTTTGGATTTAGAATTCAAATATTGGATTATCGCCTTTTTTTCGGGAGGGTTGTTCCGGACATTTTTTTAGTTTTTTATTTAGAATTCAAATATTGGACCCCGAGCACGGCCCTTCACCCTCTCTGGGTCGCAGACCCGCCCGCCAGAGGGTCACTTTGCCTAAGTCTAGCTGTGAGACTGATGCATGTGTTTCGAGGACCAATTGCTGATACTATAGCTATGAAGTCCATGTCTTGGAGTTGGAATAGTAATGGGGGGAAAAGTTGTATCAACAAAAGTATGGGCATGTCCCAACAAGTTGCTTCATCAAGCAAGGTTATTTAATGTGAATAGAAGTATGTTTTTGGTGCAGAAGATGTAATCCACAAGATTTTTGAGTCAAAGTTTGGGGGGCATCAGCCCCCTGGAGTTGGCAGTATTGTGATAGGAACTAATGCAATGCAAATTTTAGGACCACGCCTCCCTAAATGGAGACATCTGCTTCTGTCCAAAGGGGCACAATCCCATTTGCAGACTCCGATTATCCTGAAATAGCATTCTCTAATTTTCGTCCCTTGCTTTCAGAAGAATGGGTCTTTTCGAAGTATCTTTTGGTTTTAACCGAGTTAATCGGTTACACGTTTTGATACTGCTATGATGATTTTGGAGTAGAAAACCTTTGGTGTGCACAAACAATTGTCAAGTCGTTCTGCTAATTCCTAATTTCTTCATACCGCGACCCTGGCCCTCGTCCGCCCCCCACCCCACCCCACCCCACTCCCATATTTGTTTT
>JAOWBN010181935.1:0-16890 GCA_028565015.1 Pinguicula moranensis
CCGTATACTTGCGGTTAAGTGAGTGTTTTTAGGTAATTTAACTTGGTTTTGTGTTTAATTTCTTTATACCTAAAAAATCCATCAGCAGTCCCGAGCCTATAAATGAAGTTGGATGTTACGGACGGACTTGGATACTCGTCCCGCATATTTTCCTACCTAATAATACACAAGATGACGGGCGACGCTCACATACAATATCAGTTCAACTTATTACAAATCCTTTGACTTAACCACGCAAATCCTAGAAACACAACGAACCCTAATTACGTTTAAACCATGGGAAACCTCGTTTCTACCCTTACACATGACGAAATACATAGAATCCTAGAAAAACAACGCGGCCCCAGGCTGTGCTATTTGACACATTGTAGGAACCTTGAAATTTATTAACTTTTGTTTCTGCCCATCAAGAAAAATATTTACTTGTGCTTCTCTCTCTGCACATACGACATAATTTTGCTTTTGGGATCAATTAAAGAGGAAATTGTGTGGAATTTGGCAGGGATAGCTCCACGAAGAAACCGAGTAGAGACAGAGGTAAAAACTAACATGGAGTTGAAATTGGATGATCTCGTAAAGGTTATGAGCTTGTTTTGTACCACTTAATTTTCAGATTATTTTTTTTATTCTTTTTTTTTCTTCATATTATTTAAAAAAATATTTTAACACTTCACTTTTGCTTTTATTTGTTTTCAACCAAAACTCTTTTTTTCCAAAAATAGGTAGAACGTTATTTTTTTTTTCTACTGGCAATTTCGTAAATAAATTAAAGTTATCTTACCAAATTTAAGTACAAACATTATTTAATGAATTTACAAAATTTGATTGCCCACACTTTTTCAATAACTTTTTTAGTTTTTTTCATAATTTTACCAAACACTCAAAAAATACATAAACAGGATAAATATAATAAAAAAAAAAAGTAAAAGAAGAAACAAAATAAGAAAATTACTATGGGTACAAATTAGGTCCTAAACGCATTCGTGACTAACGCTTCACATGAATCTAATGAGTTAGTCCAATCCAAAATTATTTCAGATATTATAATTATCCAAAAAAATTAACTGTTACAAACTAAAATAGCATTTAAGTAGTGTAGTATAATGCTCTTGTACTATTATATACATGTACCCAACATCAATAGGAGTGTGCAAGATTAGTCAATACCTTGTTTGATTGATGATTGTGTTAATTAATATCCAAATTATGTAATATCGTTTGGTTGTATAAGTAATATGTAGGGATTATAGTAAAATATGACCAAGTTTAGGATAAATATATATTCAATGGTGGAAATTAGAGGTAGACACACGAGTTAGGCTAAACGAGATGACCTTGAAGCCTCGGTTTAGAATTCTTTTTCTTTAAAATTTTAATTGAATTCAATTTTCCATACCAAATTGTATTCTCATGTTTATTGAAAGAGCTAATTATTTTCATCTGTGAAATAAGATTTGACTAGGCTGGGCCTAAATGTTTGCCTGTCCAAGTGCCCCAAGCCTGTAATGGCCCACTATTTCAGCTTAAATTTTCTTTATTTATAAAAGACACTTAAATTTGCTTAATTTAAATAAATAAAAAGTAATGTTTTTTTTAATTTAATTCACTTAATAAAGTGTGAAATTTGTAAATATTTCATTGCAATGATATGGATTAACCATGCCTTTAAAAGCTTTTACGCAGATCGGTAAGAAGAGAAAGTAAAAAGGTAAATGAGAATTGATATAGTGCAAGAATTATAGGCGCAAGAAATATAAAAAAGGTGGGACCCGTATATATGGACGATTGAGATTGGTGTTTAACACGTACAGATTGGTGTTAACACCTGAGCCCTACCATTCTTGTGTTTCTTGCGCCTACAATTGGGCTATCGTGCCAGCAAAAAATTATTATCAAATTAATAAACAGTGAATACAAATTTACACATATAAATTGTTCGTGGGTTGGGTTTGCCTTGTGAGTTCATTGCTTGTGATATTATCGGGCCCATGTTGTTGCTTGTGATATTATCGGGCCCATGTTGTAAGTAATCCTGTTAATATCGGGTGCTCCGGTCCGGAGACCCGGCACTCGGGTTAGGACATTTTGGTGTTACGCTAAGGTTACCCGCAGCAGAACCTAATGGACGCCACTGATTCCTAAACTCGATTGTACTCGCTCTCTGGGTTCCGCTCTCGTTTCTCAAACACGAGTGAACCAGCAGATTGAACTTCCTTTCAGCTTGAGTTGTTGCTCCCACAGGTGCGAATTTCTGTTCCTGCTTCTACTTATTATTCTAGTTCTGTTTTTTGGATGCGATTTACGGCGGAATCAGTAGAACGGATTTGACATGTCCTTGAAAATGGTTAGGATTAGCTAGTGGCGGTGGTGCGAGTGGTGGGGTTAGGAATGACAGTGAAGAGGCGGGGCGGAAGAGGCGGAAGTGGCGGTAGTTGAGTTGCCAACCAAAACGAAATGAAGAACCAGTCGAACAACGAAATGAAAAATCAAGGGCATAATTGTCTTTTCAGCCCAATAAATATTTTCCCAGTCGCGCAAGGGCGCGTGATTTTTTCTCGGGGTCAGTGAGGTTTATTTTGAATGTACAAGGGGGTAAAGTGGTTCTTTTGAAAGTACAGGAGGGTAAATTGACTAATAGATATAGTACAAGGGGGCTATTGGCCTTTTGCTCCGGATTTATAGAAGTTTATTTTGGTAATTTGGAAAATATTATTCAATAATATTTTTTTTAATTATGAAACAGAAAAAAAGAAAGCATTCTGGTGTGAAATTCGATGATAACAAATAAACAACTTTGGATAATATATTCTTAATTAAGTTGGGGTCTGGAGAGTCATATGTACGCAACTTTACCATTGTAATTATACAAAGAGACTATTTTCGTTTGTGACCAAGTGGGTATCGATCTGTGGATCTCATGGTTATGAGGTCAATTTGCTCACCACTTGAACAATCAGAAATTGATTGAAATTCAACAATATAACGAAAGGATAATAAATATTACTTTTATTCTTCAAACAATAATTTTATACTAAATTTTTCTATAATTTTCTCTCAATGTTTTGGTATGTGTTTTTATTCCATAGATGAGTCTTATTTATAGAATTTGGTTAGAGACATTTGCGACTCTCTCTTACCATTTGTTGCCTTGTAAAGTCATTTGTCATCTTGTATGCATTTTTTTTTTATAACATTTGTGTTATCCTCCTTTGCATGCTTAACATTTAGGTCCTGTTTTGCGCAAACATTCTTTTACTTCTTCTTTTACTACTTCTTCTTATTTTTAGAAGGGGTAATGTTTTGCGCAAATACTTAAAAGATAATTATTACAATTTTATTTTAATTATATATTGCAAAATTAATAGTAAATTACCAAAATAACCTCCACAAAATAATTCATTATGGTAATATTGTCTTGTAAGAAGGAAAAAAAATATGTCAGGAGGTGGTTATTTTTTAGAAGAAAAAAAAGTATCTCAGAAGGTGCTTATTTTTTAGAAGATTCACTTTCTTAAAATAAGAACAAGTAGTAGAAGGTTGGCTGCGCAAAATACTGCTTTTCTGAAAAAAAAAGTACTTATAAGCTAATTATAATTTTAAGAACATTGCGCAAAATAGGCCCTTAGCATAGGGAGCTTTTAAGTAGTGACACTTCATATATTTTTGCATTAAATTTTATTTCACAGTGGATATTAGTTCCATAATACATTCCATTTTTTTTTGGGATTTAGTTATTTATCCATCTTATTTTCACGTTGGCTGTATTTTGTAATTCTCTCTCTTTTTGAAAAAGAAAAAAAAATCAATTTTTCCAACTTTTACTTTACTTTTTTTTTGGAGCTAAAATGAGTTATCGATAATTAGTTTTTTATCAACATATATTTCTATTTCTACTTCTTTCTAAATCAATTTTTGTTTTTGATTTCATTTCTATTTATACCTTATATTGAACCAAGGTAAAAATATTTAACATACATTTTTAAAACCTTTTTTTTGGTATAACCTACGGTTTTAGACAGGGACGAATTTAGGGGGCGGTGCCCCCCTCAAACTGATTTTTTTTTATTTAAAAAATATTATATATTAAATATTCGCCCCTGTTAACAAATAAAATATCACACTTTGACTTCCATCAGAATGGACGTGCTGGCGACATGCGCACAATTTGTATTTTAAATTTTCCCGAAAGTTCCGGTGAAATCTGCCGGGACATCGATGTAAACGGATGGGCTCTAGTGGGCTGGCCCACTATTCTTTCGTTTTATTGGAATTAAAATTCTTCAAATTATTAAAAGAAAAATGAAAAAGGGCGGGTGGGCCTTTATTAGGTCAAAATCAAATTTTGGTTGGATTTCAATTTAGGTGTAAAATTGTAGCGGGTGGGCTGGTCCCGAATCGGGGCATCACAATTTTGGATCCACTTTCAATAACGGTTTGATTCTCGAACCTAAGAATCTGTGCTCGCCAGACGGTGTTTCGTGTTCCCTACGCTGTATATGTATATCTGTGTTGCACGAATTATATTTTTTGTGGGTACTCTGATTTCGAAGGGAGTCGTTCATTTCAGAACTGTCAGCACGCTTGTTTGGTTTAGGTGTTTATGTATGTAGAGTACTGTGGTGCAGGCTCAAAGGTTCGTCCTTTTAATGTTTTAATTTCATTGCTGAATAGTTACCTCATTTTTTAGTTTCAGGAATTATCTTATGCTGCGTACTCTGTCCTGGTTCGTTTTGATCATGAAAATGGTGGGCTGAGAAAAGCACAAGGTATCATTGTTGGACTAGTGGGATTTAGCTTCACTTTTGCGTGTATAGTAACTTGGTTGATCTAAAACATGAGACTTTAATAGCTTTTGACATTGTTCAGCTTGCCAGAATGCAAAATGGGTTAGGCAATAACAGCAGAAACTATTTTCTGCTTTTATACCAATGCCCTTAGTATCTGGTTTGTTAACAATAATGGTGGTTAGTTAACTCAGAGAGTAGTAAAAACAGTACGGTGATTAGTTACTCAATCAGTTGTAAAATCAGTAATGGTGGATTCCTCCTTTACTCTAGTGTTATTTTTCGGAATAAGGTTGCTATAAGAAGAGGGCAATGGCTGGAAAAAAAATGTTCCTTACTTTTACATTTGTTTTTTTATTCTCTAGGAATGAAAATGTATTGACGAATACTTTCATTTGCATTAAATGACTAGTTATCATGGGTAAAAATGGCTGAATTTTTTTTTTTTTTTTTTTTTTTGCCCGAAAAAAGGTCATTTTATTGCTTTGGACAACTCCTGTCCCTTCTTTGGTTACAATTTGAGAAGAGGTAGTTTCTCCACCTCCTTAAAACCTACCCCGGCAAACCTTGGGCTAGGAAAATCCGGTGGTAGGAAAGAGTGTGGCAGGAAACAACCCCTTTTTACACATGATATCAAAATACATGAATGTCAGCTTTGTGTGTCCGTGTTTATCGTGACTTGGATACTTGTTGGAAGGGACGCCATTGAAGAAAAGAAAAATTCACCAACGGTGGCTCCCAGCACTGCTAGTTCCATTGCTGCTTTATTTCCGGTGTTTGTGCAGTGAGCGATCGAATAATGTCTGTGTAGTGCCATTTTCTCCTTGATGCGCTTCACCTGCTGTCGTATTCTCCATCTGCAGTCTATGGTTCCTTGGACGCTATGCAGGAGTTGCGAGCATGGAGTCTCAATGTCCAATTCTGTAAGGCCAAGTAGGGAGCATTGTTGAAGTCCGATGAGTAGGATGTCGGCCTCTGACTCTACCAGTGTGTCACTTGGGAGTTGTGTGGCAAAGGCCAAAATCAGTTCTCCTTGGGCGTCTCTGATGATTCCTCCTCCAACCGAGCGTCCCGTGGCTCGTCTGGCAGCAGTGTTCAATTTGAAACCTGTATGTGGTGTTGACCATTTTTCTTTGGTATTTGTTTTAATTTTGTTTGGTGCCAGATTCTTTATGTTTAGTTTTTCCAGGGGCCGTAATTCTGTTGGTTTGTTTGGTTTGTGCAGCCTTTTGCCCGAGGATATGTCCCTAATTAGATCTTTAGCAGAGTTGATAGTTGCGTCTGCGGAGATTTGTGTTTCTTGGTATCGGTTTGAGCATCTGTTTTTCCAAATTTCCCAGCAGATTATTGGTGGTATCAGATTTTGTATGAATCTCGTTGTTTTTTCTGATGATGTCGGCTTCCATTTGGAGAGCCTTTCTTCTATTGTTTGTGATGTTTTCGGGATATGATATAGATCATCAAAGTAATCCCATATTTTGGTTGCTAATTCTCCTTGAGCAAATAGATGTTGTGAGGTTTCTTCTTTTGGGTTTGTGGAGCAACAGGAGCATTTGGAGACCATATATATACCCCTTTTTTTAATGTTTTCATCCACGGGGGCAATGTTATGTATTATTCTCCACATGTGAAAGCTTATTTTGAGAGGCATGGATGGGTCCCATATTCTGCTAAATTTATCGAGCGGTGTAGCTCGATGTCTGATCGTATTCCAAGCAGTTTTGGTGGTAAATTTCCCATCATCTGTTGGTTCCCAGATCTGAAGATCTTTCCCTTCTGTGATTGGTATTGTTGAGATTTTACTTACCAAGGATGGGTCGTTTGGTATTTCATCTTTTAGTGCCGGTAGGTACCATTGTTTGTTTCTTATGAAATTTTTAACAAGGGCGTCCGGGTTTTTGACTGTGTGTGTATTTGCAAGTGTGAGCCCATCCTGCCATTTTTCCCACCAGAATTTAATATCTCCCTCCCCGATTTCCCATCTTGTGTTGGATCTCATTATGTGTTGTGCTGCGTTTATTCTTCTCCATGTATGTGACTGGGTAGGGTTTGTGTGTGTGGAGGGGTATTTTTGGTTCATAAATTTTGCCCAGATTGAATTTCCTTGTCTCAGTTCCCAACACATTTTAAGTGTAAAAGCGGTGACCATGTCTTTTATCCTTCTTATTCCTAAACCACCCTCTTGTGTAGGGAGACAGATGTCTCTCCATTTTTTCCAGTGAAATTTGTTTTTATCATTTTCTTGACCCCACAGGAATTTTGCAAATTTGGATTCTATTTGGTTAATTATTCGGATGTTTGGTTGGAGGGACATGAGTAAGTATGTGGGTATACTTGTCAATGTAGATTTTAGGAGAGTGATCCTACCTCCGATTGATAAGTATTTTCCTCTCCATCCCTCTAGTTTTGATTCTATTTTGTGTGTAAGATTGGTGAAAAGTGATCCTTTTTTTCTTCCATAAAATAGCGGACATCCTAAGTATGTGATCGGTAAAGGGCTTCTTCTGATTCCAATGATGTTACTTATTGCCTGTATTCTGGAGTGAGGGACTTTATCTGAGATTATGTAGCTACTCTTTGTTTTGTTTACCATTTGACCCGAGCAGAGTTCGTAATCTGTGATAAGCTTAAGAATGGCTGATAGTGCTCTTTTGGTTCCCCTGGTGAAGATGATAATATCATCTGCATATGCCAAATGGGATATTCCCATACAGCCTGCCGGGACCCTATATTGAGTGTTTGGTTGATCGAGGATGATATGGTTTAAGTTTCTGCTGAGCACCTCTGATGCAATAATGAAAAGGCCTGGGGAAAGTGGGTCCCCTTGTCTCAATCCTCTGGTTGAGGGGAAGAAGCCGTGGCTCTGTCCATTAACCAGGACAGAGAACCAGCAGGAAGATATTGATCTCCAGATCATGTCTATGAATGTTTCTGAGAATCCGAATGCTCTAAGTGTGTTGATAACATGGATCCATGCGATTCGGTCAAAGGCTTTGGCCATGTCAAGTTTTAGTGCAATATTGTGTCCTTCCTGCTTTTTATTTAAGTAGTGTATCATTTCTTGGGCCATTAGGATGTTGTCTGTTATTGTTCTCCCTTTAACGAAACCACTTTGTTGAGGTGAGATTATAAGTGGAAGGACTGTTATTAATCTTGATGATAAGATCTTACTTATGATTTTCCCTATGAAGTTGCATAGGGAAATGGGCCTAAATTCAGAGCAAGTGGCTGGGTTGTCTGCTTTTGGAATTAGGCAGATTAGTGTGCTGGTTATAGATTTTGGAAGTTCTTTCCCTGCAAAAAAAGAATGGACAGCAGCTTGTAGGTCTATTTTTATTATGTCCCAGCATGTTTTATAAAAGTGTCCCGTGAACCCATCTGGGCCAGGTGCACTGTCACTATCCATCGAGCTGACTGTATTTTTGATTTCCTCTAGGTCTGGCCATCTCACTAGCATTTGATTTATATTGTCTGTTATTGTATGTGGGATTTTTTCGAGGAGTGCTGGCTGGTGTATTATTTCCTCGCTTGTGAGCTGTTTGGTGAAGTATTTTATAAATAGATCAGGAATCTCCTCTTTCCCTACCGTTTCATTTTCTTCATTTTTGAGTTTGGTGAGGTAAGTTTTGAGTCTTCTTGTTTTGACTGTTCTGTGGAAAAAAGAGGTGTTTTTGTCCCCCTCCTTGAGCCATTTTATTCTGGATTTTTGTCTCCATAATGTTTCTTCGGCATGCAGATCTCTCCTGTAGACCGCCTGGGCGTGGTGCCAGGCACTTCTATCGAGATCAGATCCGGATATTTCGTAGTTTTGTTGGAGTTTTATCATATTGGCTTCTGATGTTTTTATGTTATCCAGTATATTTCCATATGTGTTTTTGTTCCATGTTCGGAGGGTGTCCCGTAGTCTTTTGAGTTTGATTCCAAAAGCTACCAGGGCATTATGAGAGTCGGTTGGGGCATTCCAAGATTCTTGGACTGTTGGGATGAAGTCATGATGGTTGGTCCAGAATTGTTGAAATTGGAATCGTGTCGGTTGCTTTGGTTCTGGTGCTGTTAATTCGAGGAGTAGGGGGGCATGATCTGATAATCCTCTGTGTAGGTGGGTTACTTCAATTTTTGGGGCTTGGAGGAGCCATTTTTCTGAGATCAATATTCTATCCAATCTTTTATATATTCTTGCTAAACCCGACCTATTATTGCACCAGGTGAAACGACTACCCTTGAAACCTACATCGGTTAACCTACAATCCTCTATGGTTTCTGAAAACTCTCTAGCAGAATTTATGTCTATGGGGCGCCCACCCATCTTTTCTGATTGATTAAGGGCTACATTAAAGTCTCCTCCTATTAGGATCGGTTCTACCACATTTGTGTTCAGGTATTTAATGTCATCCCACAAAGTATTCCTTTCAGTTCTAGTGCATTTAGCATGGACGCATCCTATATAACAACTTTGGTTGGTTTTTTTGTTGCATATTTTAGCTACTAGGAGTTGTTCTGTGTCTATATAACATGTGCAGCTAATATGTTCTTTCCAGCTGATCCATATGTTGTTTGTGCAATTTGATATGCCCCCAGCCATTTTTAATTTGTTCTGGATTGTTTTGAATTTTTGGGAGTCCACCTTGGGTTCTAATATTACAATGATTTCCAGCGTGTGCAATTTAATTAGATTCTTTATTCTTTTAACTGTTGCTACATTTCCTATACCTCTGGCATTCCAGAAGAGTGATTTGCTCATTGTTTTTTGTTTGTCTTGGATCGGGTACTATATTGTTTGAAGCTTTTGAGGTCTTGACTAAGAAGACTATCCTCTATTGTTTTTAAGCTTAGCATTTTGGTTGGTTGTTTATAGATTTCATCTGTTGTGTTGTCCAATTCATATTCATCCTCGGAGCTGCTGCTCTCATTTTCGGTATGCCACAGTTTAGATTTTATGCCTTGGGGGATTATTGGGCAGATTTCGGTGTTTTCCTGTACTGGGTTAGTGGTGTTGGATGTTTCAATGGCCCCTGATATTGGAGGTGTTATTTCTGGCAATTGAATTGTTATAGAGTTTATTTTTATCATTCCTGTTTCGGTTACTGTTGATTTTTGCTCTTCTGCATTTTTGATTGTGTGGATTGTTTCTTCCATTTGTTCTGTGGGTTTCATTGAGAGGTGCTCAAAACTCTGTTTTTCATGTTTTTGATCCCCTTGTGGGGCCGGATTTTCCCCCGGGGTATGTTTTTCCAGGTTCTCAGCAGTTGCTGATTTTTGTGTGATAGAGGAACTGATATTATGCTCAGGGAGGCCATTAGCAGTGTCTAAATCCTGCTCAGCATGCTTAGATGGTAGTGAAATTTGTGTGTCATGTGCTGCATGCTCAGGGGGGGGTGTAAAGCCAGCGAGAATATTTAAAGCATGACCCTCATGTACAGCATGTTCAGAAAAATCACATAAGTCAGTAGCAATGACTATATCTAGTCCAGCTTGCTCAGCAGCAGTGAGTAAACAAGGGGAGTTTAACAAAACAGTAGCAGCAAATAGGTCATCCTGTGTAGTGTTAACTTCACTAAGTTTATGTGTAGTTTTTTCAACCGAGTCAGACTTTTCCATATTCTTTGGGCACAAGCTGTTTTCGACCCTACCTTCATTGTAACAAGCTGTTTCAGGACAAGGGGCGGTGCGTTTATTAACATTGTTCAAAAGGTCCTTACCAGCCTCATTATTTTGTTGAAAATTTGCCCTGTATTTTCTCAACAGAGTGCCAATTCTGTCCATTTGGGTGGTGATCACAGGATCAGCTTGGGGCACCCTTCTGTTTAGACTGCTAGTGTCATCCTCTATTTGATTCACATTATTCGTATCAGATTTATGCACAACAGCCACATTCTTATCCACATTATCAGCAGTAGCATTCTTAACCACATTTGCAGCATTAGTCATCTCAGCATTACTAGACCATTTAAGATTCTTAACCACATTAATCTTATCCGACGCATCCACCTCAGTAACAATTATATCATCCACTCTTTCAGTTCTAGGGGGAACTAGCATCTTATTACCTAGTTTTTTAGCCTGCTCAGACACATTATCAGCCACAATAACAACAGGTATAAATTTAGACGGTTTACCTGCATCCAGTGCAATTGAGGCAGTTGAGGCTCCTGCATTATCTTTTGCTGTATCCGGAGCTTTTGTGGCAGCAGGAGCTTTTCCTCCCCGGTTGTTGTTCTCTGTTTCAGCTTCCGCCATAGGTTGGTTAATTGCAATCTCTGTAGTGGGGGCTTTTGATGAGCTTGCTTTGTCTATCATTGTTGTAGCATTATCCCCTTTATTTGATCCCTCTTTTGCCTCTGGAAGCCTTGTCACCTGCTGATACATCTGCGTCACTTTAAGCTTTCCTCTGCCATTTGGCCGATTATTCTCAATTTTTGCAGGGACTTCCTTTTGATGTATCAGCTCTGGATGGAGGATTTTACAGCTCAATTTGGTGTGTCCTTGCTTCAAACAATGGTTGCAGTACTGCGGAACATTTTCATATTCGATTTGTTGCCAAAAACCCTCCGAACCTGCGACAATCCAAATCCTTTTGGGAGGAACCTTGACTAGATCCAATTCCACGCAGATTCGGGCCAGGCTTGGTCTGTTGAGCTGAGCCGTAGCTTGGTCCATCATAATTGGCTTGCCTATGATCGATGCTATGGAGCAGACGCTGTCCCGCCGGAAAAACTGCACTGGTAAGTTTGGGAGGGTGATCCAAACTGGAGCTATGTTAGCCTCTGTGTTGTGCCTGAAGTCCGGCGTCCAGCGGAATACTCTCATCGGACAGCCATTAATCGTCCATTGCTCTCTCAGCCAAAGCCTGTTTCTGTCTTCTTCGTTGCGGAATCTCATCAGGATGTGCTTCTGATCGAGGAGTCCCACCGTGAAATCCGCTTTTAAACCGAATGAAGTGATCGTACGCCGGATGTCCTTCAGCAACGGGCGTCCGTGTGAGAACTTCCCGATGAGGGCGAGCTTGAATGGCTTATTTAGGCTCTCCATCTCACACTCGGAGAAGGATATAGCTGGTTCGCCTTTCCAAAGCCACGCTGCTTTCGGAGGAATCGTCTCCTCCAGCGTGCTCTGGTTTGAAGCCAGAATAGAGGCGAAGGTCTTAGATGGTGGATCTGGTGGTCTTTCGTTGGCTATGGCCGCCGTTAACGGCGGCCACGCCGTGGCCGGAACGGCCATACTCGAGAACGGCTGTCGACAAGTAGGGTTTGCGAAGGAACGGGAAGAATTGCACGCTTATCGAGAGAGAGAATTTTTTCGAGAAACACTATAGCTTAATTTCGAGAAACACTATAGGGTTTGCGAAGGAACTGGAAACTTTCTTTTGATTATCATTATTATGCAACCTACTTTTACAAATTGCAAGTATTTAACTCCCGATTAGGAAAGAACTTCACATTGTGAATGCAATCAACTTAGATGTTTTTATATTGTATTTAATTTTTTGAAATTAATTATATTTATGATATTAAAATTAATGCATTTTAAAAAATATACATCATCCACACCCCTTGTTCAACTTTCAAGATCCACCACTGTATATAATTGAATATTTCATTAGTATGGTTCTGTTTAGCAAATCGGACTTATAAGGTGACTTATATTTTAATACATTTCCTAAATTAATTTATTTTTTAGTTACCTTATAACATAGAATATGGATGCTTACGAAAGCGAAACAGGCTTATTTGGTTAAATTGTCTTATTCTAGTCAAATAATATAAAATTATTTGATAAAGTTATGCTAAATAGAGTCTATGTAGATTATGTTAATACGCGAAAAGATATTTTCTTGACAATTTTCTTTGGGAAAAATGAAATCTTCTTTCGGAGTTGGTTTTAAAGCTTAAATTTTTATTTATAGATATCCCTAGGGTGCATACCATTTGCCACATACAAAAATTCAGACCCGAAGGTCAGTCGAACATATCCATCCGTCCTTCCTTGCCAAACTAAGTAGACAAATTTACAACCAAAAGGGGTAGAAGCCTTATTTGGTATCATACGTAGCTCGGTTTGGCTGACTCCATGGTAGTCCTCTGGTTGGCTGATTCTTCTACCTTCTCCTCATATAAGGCATTCTCCATTTTTCTATTTTGATTTTACCCCAGATTTCCTTTTCCAATTGCGAGGCTTCCAAGATTATTTGGTTCATCCCTGTTGATCCTTTTTTGGCGAAAGCATCAGCAATACTATTGGCTTCCCTGAACTTGTGCTGCACAACTACTTGCAATTCCGTCGTGGTTGAGTTGACTTCAACCTAGAATTCCCAAAAATACCATGGATCACATCTCTTTTGGGTGATCTAGGTAACCATCAAGCTCGAATCCGTTTTAATGACTATCATGTATCATCCTTGTTCTTTACACATATCTTGATTCTTTCCATGATCACATGTAATTTTGCACTGTTGTTCGTTCCGATCCCAAAGTCTCGAGAGAAAGCAGCTAGGAACATTCTATTTTTATCTCGGACAATTCCTCATCCCCCAATGCTCCTTGGTTGCATAGACAACTTCCATCACACTTCCATCCTATCGGGGGGTGGGTGTCTAGTTACAAGTCAGACTCCCTCTGCCATTTTGTTCTTGACACAGAGGTTCATCTGTCCGAGGATTCTCATATCTTTCGCCTGCAATGTAACCTGTAAATCAAATGAATTAGTAATTTCAATAATCAAGTAACAAACTTGTCGCTATGTAATGATGGCAGGGGTAATTTCCACTAGGAATCCTCTCAGGCTAGCCTTCGAGAATTTTCAAACTTGTCGCTATGTAATGATGTCTGTATATTTTGAGGAGGGATGCTGAAGAGCAGAGTTGCCATGTGCCAAACCCGTGCCGTTTGCTTGCTTCCCGCAAATATGTTATCATTTGTTTTGTGATTCCTTACAGTACATCATTCGCATCCGAAGCCATCTACAGTCCCTTGCGCCAAATGTTTTCGCCCAACAGTAAGCAATTGTATCATACACGCCAAGCACATAGAGCATTTTTCGGTGGTAGTAATCGATTCCAAATATCCTTAAATCTACAAAATGTACATACATGATGCAACCATTATAATAAGAACCATTGGTTTATTTTTTAAGATGTTTGTAATTTTTTTTTGATATATAGGATTTGTGCATGTTGTACTTGATCTTAGGCAGACTGAGATAGTTAGGGTAGACTAGAGTGTTAGGCTATGTATTTTTTTCTAAGTTAAAAAAATTTCAAAGGTTTTTTGAGTTGAAATCTCTACGAAAATAGTCCTCTTATATCTTTTGAGGTAGGGGTACGATTGCATACATCTCACCCACCCCAGACCCTACTTATGGGCGGGATTTAGTGTGTGTTTGCAATTGCTTTTGCTTTTGCAAATCACTTTGCAATGGAGATAATCTAAAAAAATTGATTTGTAAGAAGTGGTGTGTATTTGCAAAAATTGTGGTACTACATAAAAAATTACAATACTAGTGTTTGCAAATTTTTTTAAATTGAAATAGCTTTTATTATATTTTTGAAAAAAAAATCAATTATAACCTTCAAAAAATCAAACTTTTGATTTCCTATAAAACAATCGAATGATAGTTTTGAATTATGAGAATGTTATAGACAAAAATGTCTTAAACATGTATTTGACTTATTTTAAAAAATGTCATCTCCTACTTTTCCACAACTGAAGCATCTTCTCCCATATTTTTGGATTATAGGCTAAATTAGTTTTACAACATTTAAAGTGAAAGCGGAAGCAGGTTTGGCAAACACCAAAAAAATAAAAACTGTGGTGGAACCATCAAAAGCAGTTTGCAGAAGCATTTACAAACACTGTCTTACTGGTTTGGTTTGGTAATTGTTTTTCGATAGATAACTATGAGATTCAAATATAAATCCTTTTACAATTTATTTTCTTCAAAAAAAACATACAGATTTGACAATTTTTTAACTCAACACCCTAAATTCATATCTCTTACCCAGTGGCGGATCCAAGGGGGCACCCAAAAAAATAATATAATTTTTTAAATAATATTTGTAGTGGAAACCCTACCCTATTGCCCTCACGAATCCATGTTTTCCACCCAATCAACATTGAACGGATTCATAAAATCCATGGGGGTTTGGGGGGCTTTTTTGAAGCCATGGAATAGAGAAAAGTAAATAGAAGAACCAAGATAAATCTTAAAAATCAAAGTTGTCATAGAGTTGAGAGAATGAGAGAATTACAAAGACAAGGTCACATGTATAATGAAAGCCCTAATGAGACCTAACGGGCCGTGGCTCAATACTAAATAAAATAAGGGAATGGGCTTAAGGCCGAACACTTCCCCGCAATCTTTACATGGGTGTTGCCATGTGAAGATTGGATAACAATAACGACTCAAAGAAAATATACAAAACCCTAACTAAAAATCTGCCTCTTTTCTTCTTCAGTTTTCCTTCGCGATTTTTGTTTCGCTCATGATAAGGGGAGCATTTTACTTCCTTCACACTCCTTCATCCTTTGAACCGGACAAATTCTTCGCGAGATCTAGAGACACAACGTACCATATCTAAATTCCACCACGCTAGTAATGGAGTTCTTCGCAATTTAGGGGACATGGCATCCCAGAATCAGATAACAGGAGGCGGCGCATGGCAGTCAACACGAAAAGGTTTTGACAGATCTATATGCATGTGGCTGAATCTGCAAGAAACAGAAAAATAAAATACAAAAAATTCAGATCTAGAAAACGAAAAACTGACACAAAAACAGATTTATACAACGATAAAAAAAATGGAAAAACGCGTGTAGCAAATTTTTTCAAAAAAATCAGGTTCATAAATCGACGATTAAGCCTTTACGGTGGCTCTAATACCATGAACGGATTCATAGAATCCATGGGAGCATGGGGGCTTTGTTGAAGTCATGGAATAGAGAAAAGTAAATAGAAGAACCAAGAGAAATCTTAAAAATCAAAGCTGTCATAGAGTTGAGAGAATGAGAGAGTTACAAAGACAAGGTCACATGTATTTATACAAGTGACCTAAAGACCTAATGGGCCTTGTCCCAATATTAAATAAAATAAGAAAAGGGCTTAAGGCCCAACACTTCCCTGCAATCTTTACATGGGTGAAGCCCGTGAAATTTGTATAACAATAACGATCCAAACAAAACATACAAAACCTTGACTTAAAATCCGCCTCTTTTCTTCTTCAGTTTTCTTTAGCGATTTTTTGTTTTACTCATGGTAAGGGGAGAATTTTTCCTCCTTCATTCTCCTTCATCTATTGAATTGAGAACGTTCTTCGCAAAATCTGGAGACACGGCGTGCCAGATCTAAATTCTATCATGGCGGTAATGGAGTTTCTTCGCGATTCTGGGGACACGGCATCCCAGAATTTGATAATAGGAGGCGAGCGTGGTCATGCACGAAAGGGTTTTGACATACCTGTATGCATGTGGCCGAATCTGCAAGAAAACAAAAAAATAAAATCATATATGTCCAGATCTGAACGAAAAATAAGAGAAAAATAGATCTGCAAAATAAACAAAAAAAACTGACACAAAAACAGATTATAACAACGATAAAAACATGGAAAAACACGTGCAACAGAATTTTTTCAAAAAATCAGGCTTGTTAATTGGTAGTTAAGTCTTTATGGAGACTCTGATACCATGAACAGATTCATAGAATGCATGGGGGTTTAGGGGGTTTCTTGAAGCCATGTAATAGAGAAAAGTAAAGAGAATAACCAAGAGAAATCTTTAAAATCAAAGCTGTCATAGAGTTGAGAGAATGAGAGAGTTACAAAGATAAGTCACATGTATTTATACTAAGGGCCTATTTTGCGCAGCCTTTTTAAAATTATAATTGGCTTATAAGCACCTTTTTTCAGAAAAGCAGTGCTTTGCGCAGCCAACCTTCTTCTATTTATTCTTATTTTAAGAAGGTAAATCTTCTAAAAAATAAGCGCCTCCTGACATATTTTTTTTCCTTCTAAAAAATACAACTCCTGATATTTTTTTTTCCTTCTTACAAAACAATATTACCCTCATGAACTATTTTGTGAAGGTTATTTTGGTAATTTACTATTAATTTTGTAATA
>JAOWBN010181946.1:0-29231 GCA_028565015.1 Pinguicula moranensis
ATTCATGCTGGAAGGTATGGAATATCAAGATGATACTTTTGTCCATCTCATATTGAATGAGATTATTAATATCCCTGGGCCCCTTGATGTAGTAATAATTCTTACGCATGAATATGTAATTATTAAAAATAGTCACATATTAATAATTATTTACTGAAATATCAATAAAGTGATTAACGGTCAAGGATGTCACATTCCTACGCTTGGCATTAATTATTGGATATTAAGTGACGAAAGAATTAATACTAAATGGGATTAAAGGATCACAATGTATCTATATTTAATCGGATCATAGTGTATTGCTAGATGACACTTATGATAGTACCGATTTAGATATGGATCCCACCGGGTCGCTCTATCTGGCGAACTGAAAAATTAAATAATCAATTATGTAGAACATAATTAGCAAATTGTACGGACGAGAACAAATTGGGTTTTGGTGAGACTACCCAATTCAATTGAATTTTAATGGAATTGGACTCAATGGGATTGAGAACAAATCATTATTCGCAAACTCGAGACCAATGACTTAAAATTCATTTGGGCTCAAAAGCCCAAATGAAATATATATCTATCTATCTGTGTCGAATGGAAGAAGTAGACTGCGCGCCTTCATCTCCATCACGAAAACGAGAAAACTTTCGAACTCGACGCCGTGAAGTTCTCCTCCGACGAGGTCGCCGAAAAAGGGTCTAGCAGCCCCTTCACTAGCCAGGGAGTGAACGTGGTAGCGAACTTCTCCTTTGGGGTTTCCGTGGTTCACAAATCCTTACGGGTCTTTTGATTGTGCACGGATTCTTCAATATTCCGGCTCGAATTCAAGGTAAGTCGGGTCCCTCTTGCTTTAGAACATGGATTAAGCATGTTTTGGGTTTGATTTCACCATTTTGTCCGGATTTGAAAATTTCCAGAATTTTAGAAATCGATTCTAGTATCCTACACTAACGGCTACATATGAATACGCATTTTACAGCCTGTATTCTTTTGTGTGTCTTGAGTTTCTATTAGTATAAAGCCGCGACAATACTTGTTTTTTTGTAAGTTAACTTTGTGAGATTGACGGTTATGAAATGACGAGAGGTAGTTTCAATTTGGTGAGTTCTTCATCGGATCTTTGATTTCAATCCGTCTCGCACACGAGGTTGAGGAGATTTCTTGAATTCTAGACTGTCGAGCACGTATGACGGTGGGGAACTTTGGGTGGGTTTGGTAGTCGGACAGGAGTAAACCAGGTTCGCTGACTACTGTGGGACTAACAAGGGTATGTGCGTTTGGTAGGGGACATTCAATTTTTTCCTGTTGTTGATTTAGGGTGTTTGGTAGTCGTCCCACAGAATATGGATTACTCACTCCTACACAGATTACTAACTGAAATTACTATTATATCCTTACTTATACAATTGATTTGATTTAAATTATTATATTAATTAATTTAAATTAATTAAGTTATTATATTAATTAATTTAACTTATTTAAATTATTAGATTTATAAATTTAAATTTAGTTAAATTATTATAATAATATATTTATTTAAATTATTATATTAATTTAATTTATTTAAATTATTATATTAATTTAATTAGTTTATTTAAATAATTTTATTAATTTAATTAATTTACTTAAATAATTATATTAATTTAATTAATTTAATTAAATAATTATATTTCTTTATTAATTTAATTATATAATTATATTAATTAATATATTTTTTTAAATAGGTGGTAAATAGTGTTGAGGAATAAGGGTAAATATAGTATTTCGTATGCCCGGGTGAACTTGGTTTACTACAATGCCACCATTATGATAGGATTAAATTTTGGTGTTTTACCCGGGTTTACCCGAGTTTGTCCCTGCCCGAGGAGTAATCCGACGGGCAGGCGAATTACTGAATGGGGTATCAAACGCCAGGCAAACCCGGATTACTACAGGTAAACTAGGTTAATCCACCTACAATCCTGCTACCAAACGGACCCAAACAGTTCTCATAAGTGTTAGTGAATTTCATTGCTTGGCACACTTTTAACTTCACTTCCTCACCTGAACCTGTAATGTGAGCTCACCCCTTATTGCATCAATTAGTGCTCCTCCTGTAACTAGGAATGACCTTCATGAGATTATAGGAATATCGCTATCCTCTTCCATATCCAGAATCACAAAGCCCGCTGGAAAGATAAACTTGTCAACCTTGATCAGCACATCTTCAATAATACCTCCACGGTGTTTGATAGATCTATCCGCCATATGTAGAGATATTGTTGTGGGTTAGGCTTCTCGTAGTCCTAATTTATAAAAAAATGGACATAGGCATCATATTTATAATAGCACCTAAATCAAATAAAGCTATATCAAAAGTGGAGTTGCCAATAGAGCAAGGAATAATGAAACTCCCGAGATTTTTTAGTTTGGGGGCAACTTAATGCATGAGCATGCAAATCACCCGAGCCACCTTCAACTCCGGAGGTCATGGATATAGCAATCATCAAGTATTTAGCCTACCATGAACAGACAAAGAAGGCTAAGGAAAAAAGGAAGTGAACGTTTGGGGAAAATTGCCAACCGCTCAAGAGAACTAACAGATGGTACTAAGAGATTGGCCTACGACACGCATGACGACTGATAAAGACACATTTGTGTGATTCTATTTCTGTTAACGTTTTAGTCGAGCCAATTTCAAATTAACAATTCGGAACACCTCCTAAGGAGTGGGAGCAAAGATCACACGAAGAAAATTACCAATCGTTTGAGGTAATTGGAGAATGGCTTGGGACGAAGACTACTGCCGGCCAAAAAGGCATGCTGTCACGACCGATGGAGCAACATTTGTATTGTCAGTTCCAAATTACTATTTTGTCTAGCCATTTTGATTTGATTTAGTCCAACCAACTTGTAAGGTCCTTGTGAGCATGTGGGTACCAAATTTTGACAAAAAACTCGAACACATGGGTCATGGTTCTGACCAACCGCAACTTCCGAGTTTTTAGGGGTTAGTTTGTGGTCGCCTATAGTATGTCTCTGTCAAAGTCCTTATCCATGAGTTGTACACGAGTAGACACGTGGTCCATCTCTTCAGGATAGGTCCGGGCATATTTGGTCTAGTTTTGGACTAAGACAACATCATTCCTTAAAGAGATGGCACAAGCCACTCATTTCGGATCATAGAAATACTCCTTTGACCATTCGGTTGCGTCCGATATTTTGGTGTCGAGCAATGAAGGCCTTAGTCAATAAATGGCTTGACAAACCCTCGGTCTTTCCATTCAAGCATAAGCTTTCAACAATTTGAGTCATTCCCTGAGTTTTTGTCTGACACAATCTTTTGAGTGCCATATTTGCTTCCGTGAGCGCATTGTGAGTTTGTAGCATCTAGAATTATCACGATTCTAGCCCGACACTAGTTGGTATCAGAGCCTTAATTTATGAAGACAATTCATACGGTCGAGAGGATAGGAGAGATGACTTGATTCAAGAGATGCGTTAATAAATCGCGGATCTCACACAAAGGTTGGAGTCCCAAACTTGGGGTCACCAACAAGCCCCTTGTTATGATGAAGAATGTGATTTTTCTAACCATCCTCTATGGACGTGATGACCGAAAGGAGCGCACCTCCGGCCTTGGCTTCTAGGTGGAGTTGCCTGAGTTCTCCGGTTCCCTACAACCAGCGGTCTTTATTGATTGGATCAACAAAGTAGAGAGCATCTTCGAATACAAGGAGGTGTATGACAAGGTGAAGGTGAAGCTTGTTTCCAACAGGCTCAAAGGACGAGCCTTGGCATGGTGGGAACAAACCAAAAGAGCCTGTGAGCGCCAAGGACATTCAAAGATCATCTTTTGGGAGAAAATGGATACGAAGATGCAGAGCCATTTTCTTCCCTCCGGGTATGCTCAGTTTCTTTATCAACGCCTCCACACACTGAGGCAAGGAGCTTGAGGTGTTGAGGAAAACACCAAATAGTTCTACCAACTCGTTAGTCGGAATGACTTTTCCTAGTCCAAGGATCAATTGGTAGGTCGGTTTGTGGCCTACGATCGAGTATTCAGGGTGTGCTAGTGCTCCAATCCTTGTGGAGCGTGTCTGAAGACTACTACCGAGCCCTGGACATGGCCGGGCAAATCAATCGCGGTGAAGGATGTGCACAAAGAGGTGCAAGTAGACAAACATCCAAGCGGCAAAACCACTCAAAATGACACCAATACATCCATCATTAAGTACTTTCATTGTGGAGAACCCAGTCATGGAGCCGTTGAGTGCAAAAATACCGCAAACGATCACTGCAAGAATTTGATGATCGAAGATCATCATGAGTACGAAGAGCATGGCAATCATTTGTATGATGAAGAGGATGATATCTTGCAGGGAGATGGTCCCACCAACTTTGTAGCCAGAACGACTATTTTGGACTCCAAGGATGAATGCAAAGATGATTGGTTGTGGACCAACATCTTCAATACCACCTGCACCATAGGCCGCGAGGTGTGCAACTTAATCATTAATGAGGAAAGTTGTGAGAATGTGGTGACTGAGTGGGTTGTCCAGAAGCTCGAGTTGGAGTCCAAGACACACCCCAACCCATACACCATGTCGTGGCTCAACAAATGGAACATTGTCACGGTAAATCTACATTGCCTTGTGCCTTTTTCAATTGGAGAAAAATATTTTGACAAGGCATGGTGCGATATGGCCAAAATGGATGATTGCCACCTTCTCCTCAGAAAATTGTGACAGTATGATCTAAATGTGGTCCATGATGGATGAAAGAATACACATTACTTTAGTTTTGAAGGAAAGAAGATAGTTCTAGCCCGAGCCTCAAGGAAATTGTTGTACCCATCGGCCTAGAAGAAATATACAATCCCTCATTCTTTACTTTGGTTCCATGGAAGAGGAACCAAGCGGACCGTATATGACATCAATGATGAAGAGCCAGGGATGTCCTTGGTTTCGTGGAATGCGCAACGACCTATTGAAAAGGTCAACCAGCCAATGATGGTAGCGCACTAAACCCGAGGCACTAGATGTGAGGGCCAAATGATGGACCAAGGAAGCTTGCGCTTGTTCGAGGATTATGCCAAGTTTGTTGAGGGCAACGGTCATTTCCAGGGTAGGAAAGGCGAACAACAATGAGGCAATCATTTGCCAAAACTTGGCTAGGGAACGTTCGGTTGAAACAACACCAAGGGGACATCTCATCCCACATCAACCATGTGGCGCATCTGAGTGGTATTGGCCACAACATTCGGAAGACGTGCCCTACAATAAGGCACCACATGCCTTTCACCATTCTAGAGGACTGACCGAGTGTCAATGGCCAAAGATGGGGCACAATAGCGCACGAATAGCACAACCGGTCGAGCAAAGTGGAAACTACAAAATAGGGTCATGGCCTATTGTTCCACAAAGCCAATGACTTGGCACAGCGTCCGAGCCGTGGAACCACCTAGTAACGGACAACCCGCACCAAGGAAGATGCGTTGAAGTTTACCAACTCGTGACATGGGAGATGGCTCGACTTTCATGGTCTAGATTGGAAAAAGGCTAACACGGATGGCAAGCCAAAGGATAGGTTAGCAACTCGTGCGCGAGATGTGCACCACAACCAACAATTGCACGTGGTTGCAACTCGAACTCGGGGTTGAATTATTTTCAACCTAGGGTGAATAATGAAGGAGCATCAAAATCACCCGAGCCACCTTCGACTCAGGAGGTCATGGATATAGTAATCATGAAGGATTTATCCTACCATGATCTGAGAATGAAGGCTAAGGACAAAAGGAAGTGAGCACTTTGGGCACATTGCCAACCACTCGAGAGAATCAACGGATGGCACGAGGAGATTAGCCTATGATACGCACGATGGCCAATAATGACACATTTGCGTAATTCTATTCTTTAAAATTTTAGTCATGCCAATTTAAAATTAACAAGTCATAACACCTCCTAAGGAGGGGGAGACAAAATTCACGAAACAAATTACCAATCGCTCAAGGCAATTGGAAGATGGCTCGAGACAAAGACTTTAGTATTGTCCATGCCAAATTACTATTTTGTCACGCCATTTTGATTCGGTTGAATCCAACCAACTTGTAAGGTCCTTCTGAGCACATGGGTACCAAGTTTGAACCTAAACAACTAAAACTTATGGGTCATGGTTCGGACAAACCGTAGTTTCCTAGTTTTTAGAAGTTACTTTGTGGTAGCCTGTAGTATGTATTGGACAAAGTCCTTACACATTAGTTGGACATGGGCAGACACTTGGTCCTTCTGTTCAGGACACGTCAGGGCAGCATTGATCTATTTTTGGACTGAGACAAAGTCAGTCCTTAAAAAGATGGCACGAGCCACACTTTTTGGATCATAGAAATAGTCCTCTGACCACTCGGTTGCGTTCAATATTTGGGTATCCTGCAACGAAGGCCTTAGTCTATAAATGTCTCGGACACCCTTTGGTTTTTTCATTCAAGCATTGAGAGTATTTCAATAAAATCATAAGCTTTCATCAATTTGAGTCATTCCATGAGTTTTTGTGCGACAAAATCTTTCGAGTGCCATCTTTTCTTCCGTGAACGCATTGTGAGTTTGTAGCCCCTAGAATTATCTCAATTCTAGCCTGGCACCACAACTTCTCTTGTAGGATGGCATTACATTCCTCCGTAAGAGCCAAAATCTCATAATCTTCGAACTTGCATTTGTGTGAGATGTTATCATTCATGAATTTCACATAACATGGAATCTGATCGAGTGCTTCGGCAAAAGGAATATTAATTTGAAGTTTCTTGAATACTCCAAGAAATTTCTAGAACAACTTATCCAGTTTTGCTTTCTCCGGCCTTTGAGGAAAAGGGATATGTGTCCTATGTTCAACTTCTGGTTGAAGAAGTGCATCTTTGTGCTTTTGTTCAACCTTCTTCGTTAGGGCAGGTGCCTAATGTGGGTCTCTTTCCACCTCTTTTCCACTTCTTAATTTGATAGATTTACATTGTTCCTTAGGAGTCACCTTTGTGGTGTTAGGGAGCATACCCTATGGACTCTTAGACAACTTTTTAGCTAGTTGCCTAACTTTTGATTCTAAGTTCCTTATGTCCACTGCATGATCCTTTAAGCTTAATTAGGTTTCCTGCATAAATCATTTAGGGCAACAACTGGTTTAGCACCTCTTCATTCTGAGGCCTTGGGTATGTATGTTTTTGCCATTGGTTTTGAAATTGTGATGAGTTCTGTCCTGTGGGGTTGAGGACATGTTGGTTGTTGCTCCAAGAGAGATTTGGATGGTCATTCCTTCTGGGATTTAAATTGTTCCTCTCAAAGTTGTTTGAGTATTCTGCTGGTTGTCAATGTAATTTAGTTGTTCCATAGTAATATTTCCATTGAAGTCTTGTCCTAGCACAAATCAAAGGGGTGATGCAACTTCATAACAGCTTTTGCCATTTGTACTTTGGGACATCCAGTTCTCCATTTGTACCTTCATAGCAAGCATAGTTGCTGCCAATGTATCAACCTTGTCAATCTCATACTTCCTAGCTATTTTCCTATGACATTCTTTTTCATTTGGCCACCTATAACAATTTTGAGCCATCGCTTCCAACAAGTTATATACCTCATTATGAGATTTCTTCATGAAGTACCATTGGCCACAACATCAATTTCTCTCCATGTGGTTCTTTGCAGTCCATTGTAAAATGCTTGAACTTGCCTCCAATGAGGTAGTGTATGATTAGGATAGCTCCTCAATAAGTCCTTCAATCTCTACAAAGCTTCATATAGAGTTTCTAAATCCTTTTGCCTGAATGAAGTAATTTCATTCAAAATCCTCGCAGTCATGGATGTTAGAAATAATTGTATCAAAAATGTTTTTCGCAAGTCATCCAATGTGTGAATTGAATCGGATGGTAGTGATTGAAGCCATCTCCTTGCATTTTCTCTTAAGGAAAATGGGAAAAGTCTGAGTCGGATAGCTTCATGGGTCACTCCAGAGTACTTCAAGGTGTCACAAATTTAACAAATGCTCTCACATGTAATTTGGATCATCTGTAGCAGACCTGCCATAAGTTGAGTGTTGTTGCAGTCGCTGAATGGTTGTTGGCTTTATCTCAAAGTTATTAGTTTGGATGACAGGTATTCTAATAGATGGTTTTTCTCCCTCAACTTAAGGTAAAGCAAATTTCTCCATGGGCCTATCATCCTCATTTGGTATCTAAGCTACAATAACCTCGTCATCTTGGTTTGCCATGTTTCTCCTATGTCTTCGTGCTTCTATTTGCAATCTTCTTCATGCCCTAGTGGTTCTATCAATCTCCGAATTTCCTGAATTTGAATTTTCACCACGAGATGGGTTCATCTACACCAAGCACTTGAACGAGTAAAAGGTAAGGTAACAGAAAACAAACGTCCAATCTAGCTACAAACTCACTTGATGTTGATATTATCTAAACTAACAATATCCGACAATGGCGCCAAAAACTTGTTGTGTTGATTCGGTAACTGTGCATCAACAAAGATTGCAAGAGTACAAGTCACAACAAGTAATGTAGTGATAAAGTCGAGTCTAGAACCACGATGATTGAAGCAGATAAACACCAACAATAACTTGTTAGCATGCAATTTGAACAAACAACAATTTAGGTTGAATCCACTCTAATTTCCAACGCATGAAAACACATTAAACTTAGTAAATCTTTTTGGTATTTTTCAATCGTTTAACTAACACAAATTAAATGACAAATTCTTGATTGTAGATCTAGGGCACTAACTTCACCTTTACGTGCATACATATGGGAATGATTAATTAGTTTGTTTATTAGATTTTTCAACCTACTTGTCCACTGGATTTGTCCCTACAGTAACTTCTCTAAGGAATTAGCCATCTCCTGCGGTGCTACAGGTACTCATCTCTCAAATCTCTCTCCGAACATACCGAGATGTACTAACCCATGAAGTCCTCCCTCGACACAGTCATGCTCCTCTCTCAAATCTCGCGCGACCTTTTAAGGGGCATTTTTCTCATCAAATCCACTCACACGTGCATCGTCCCCATGAGTGCTCATCTTTTGAATCAAGCATTCTTGAGGCTCGATGTTGGTTTTACTGTAATCCGTCTAGGTCTCTGTCCTCAAATCTTTAACTAACTTGAGTAATGGCAGTTGGTCGTAAAGCAACTACCAGTTCAAGATGAAAAGTAATAAAACCAAACAACAATAGTATTAAGTCTAACAATGAAACATTCAAAACATATCCATCATACAAAATATATGTAAGTCTAACAACGAAACATTCAAAACATATCCGTCATACAAAATCTTGTCCTAGTGAGAGGGTTTAGCTCAAAATCGAAATACAAGCTTCCCTACTGGGAAATAAAGTAAAAACCATAGTTCAGAACACTCCTGCAGGGTCGGCTATGCTCTTCCTTTGGTCGTCCTCATTTTGCTCTCGGCCAAGAATGTTTGGATGGATCCAATTTTTGCATTTTATACGTCTTGCACTTTAGTGGCTTCACAAGGGAGCTATCGAGAAATATTTTTCGCGACCAGGGGCACAATCGTCCACCCATTAATTACCATACAAGTAGGGAAATCCATTTTCCCATTCATAACTAATGTAGACTATTTTGGTCAAATTTTGCTCAATATTGATAGGGGGAACACAATTTTCATTCCCATTTCTCTTGCTTTTGTAGTTATAGGTAATTTAATGCATTCTGGATAAAATGAAGGAAAAAAGACCCTAAAACCAAAAGTTTTGCCCCATAAATTCAAGACTTCAATAGCAAGGTTGTGGCCCAAAATTTACAAGTCACAACCAAATATGGACGCCATTTATCTTTTAGTGGGAAACTGCAAAATAAAGCGTAGAATGAAAATTTTGCCCCCACTTAAGGGAAAGTATCTTAGTCAAAGCTTCCCGATGAAGCTATCTCTCACAAGCTTCCCGAGGAAGCTAACTTACACACATATCTCACGAGAGATAGCAGACTTCAACCATTATGGGGACGTTTTCCCCTGGAATCATGGATCAATTCTTTCTATCACTCTAAGAGGAGGAACGATTATGGGGAGGATTCTTTCTTGGAATCCATGGCACAAGGCAGCAACTCTTGGATAGGAGCCATGGAGAAGAAGGAGGAGCTCTGGCGATTCCCTATTCATACAAGGGGGTTTCTTGCCTCTATAAAATCAACTTTATTTATCTTTTTGTATGGCTTGAACCTTATTTTAGGGCATGATGTAGCCTCTTGTGAGTTTAGTTGTGGACTTATAACGCCTTAACTAATGGGCCACAACTGTTGTCTATTAGAGCAATGTAACCCTTGTGAATTTAGTTGTGGATTTCTAATGCTTAGTTCTTTGAAAATGTTGTTCTAGTTGTTCGGTCTTATTGGGATTTTTCCCTAACTTGCATTTGTCTAGCTAACATTTGCACGTTCCCTAAGCATGGTGGAAGTTCGAGAGACACAAAGCATGCTATGAATGTTAAAATCGACGGTAATCACTATAGAATTAGAATGCCTATGGGGTTATTGCTACTATGTGAATTTCATAAACTTAAAGCCTTTGGTGTATTAAAGTGTGACATCGAGAGTTGCATGTTTATATACCGTAAGAGGGATGCTCGAGCTTGAGAGAAACTTGTGTGTCAGAGAGGAAAATAAGGTAGATAAAAAGAGAACTAATCCAAAGAGTAATCATAGAAAGAAACCTTCTAAGGTCACTAGGTGGTAAAGTCACTAGCCCCAGATCTTCTATACAAGTATTGTTTGTATTTGTACATTGTTTATCAATTATTTATTATAGTATTGTTCATATTTTATTTGTAGGTTAGTACTTACCCCTTTGTTATTTAGTTCGACATGTTTTTGTGCATCACCCGCCAACATGCATCGAACAGTTTTCCAATCTATAGTATACGCGGGTGTGGCCTCAATCCAATGAGCATTTTTATCTTGTGTTTCGCATTAATGTGATGCTTATGTTACGCCCTTGCAAAAGACAAGAAATGGTCCTATAAACGCACTTGTTTCTATTGTGGAGTGGCAACTTTTGAGATAAAAGAGGTGTAATAAGTAGGTGCAAACCGTGCCTATCAGTGTGTCACCACAATGGACAGGAACAATGTCAAGTTTATGGAATTATGAATGAAATTTATTCATTTCAAAATCAAAAAGGATCTTTCCTCCCTAATTGTGTGCAAGGTTACCTACATTGGTGGACTAGTGGGTGGGAAAAGAAAAAGAAACTAAAGAAGAACATGGAAAAGAGAAAGGAAAGGAGAAAGGAAAGGGCAAGTGAAAATAGTGACACACTTGCTTGACTTATCTGCTATTTAAATTGGCACATCTTTTTACCATGCTCTATTTTGAGCCTCTTAGACTGTTAAACTTTGTTGATAAGAACTTGATGCTTGATGTGTTTTGTTAATGGAAAATGCTTGCCTTTTAATGCTTGATGCTCAAAATTGCAATATCACATCATATATCTGTACGTGTTCCTTTTTTCAAGATAAATCTAGCAATCTACTCTTGTATACATCACTTATACTTCACCTTCAAGTTAAAATCTTTATAGATTATGCAAATGATATTCAAGTTTTATACTTACAATGCATAAGTTAAGGGATCCTAAACTGGTTCACTTGTATCTATGCATGAATATCAAGTTAAACTCTTAGCATGCATAAGTTTAGGGGGAGTTATTAATTGAAGTTGAGTTATATATTGAGGGAAAACTAAAATGATCTCATCATAGCAAAGCATGCTTATAATTCTTGCTATGTGTTTTGACATTATCAAAAAGGGGGAGATCGTTAGCCTCAAGGATTCGACTAAATTTTGAATTGACTTTGATGACATCTCACATGCTGAATATTGTTATTAATCAAGTTTGAACAATTGCCAAGTCTAACATTCAGTTTCTTGATTTGAAGGGTTGATTTGTCATTTGTGTTCAGTGTGATGATGCCACTACAAGATCATTCTAACCTCTTTATTTATGATTCAAGATGATACTCACATTAATGAAAATTGGACTTAGAGTCAATCACGATAGATTATTCTAAGAAGTTTAAGTTTATGTTGGGGCTAAAACTTATTATTTAAAGAGATGACGCTCTATTATTTGCTTTTTCCATGAGGAGTCAACTTATTATTTGGAAGAGCTTACACCCAGAGAAAGTTTTGGCCACTGTTGCGTTGACTCGACTCTTTGATGTCGACACGTGATGAACAATGCACAAAGTTGGATGGGCGATTTGAATTTTAAGTGACGAGATTTTAGGCTGTTTGAGAAGAGACCTGTCTGACAAAACTTACAAATGGAACTTTAACTATCAATTTTTTATCTAAGCCACCGTCATTCTTCTCTCTCAACAATCAGTACTTAGTCTCTCTTTCAACAATCACAACTTTTCTCTCAAGCAAGCATCATCCCCTGTTGAATCCAAGAAGTTAGATCTTAATCTTCTCAAAGAAAAAGGCATTCTCTTTTCATATATTGCCTTCCTTTTTTTTGTGAGAGAAAACACCCTTCTAAGAGAAGTTGTAAAGGATTGTTCCAAGTGTAGTTTTCACATATATTTGTATGAGCTCGTGAGGAGCTTGGTACGGTGAACTAGCACTAGTGAAGCTAGTGGTTTGAGCTCAGTGTAAAGGTTGTTCTTGCACCCGAAAGGTAGAAGATTGTGCTCGGTTTGGAACTTGGTGTAACGGTTTGGATAGTACCCGTAAGCTAGTGTCAAAGTCTCAAGGAGTTGAGAAAGAATCCCTAGGGGAGAATCCTTGGGGGTAGAAGTAGGCTCAATTCGCCGAACCACCTACAAATCTTTGTGTTGCCATACTTGAATTGATTAGTTATCTTGTATGACAGAACTCTTAAATTGAAGAAACTAACATTATAATTAAAAAGGAATTAAAAAAAAAAAACCAATTCACCACACCGCTTGGAACTAACGTGGTGGTGTTTCACATCCATTTGAACTTCTAAGCATGGAGTTATGCTTGAATGCATGTAAGCTGCCAAACTTCTTCAGGAGTTCAGTAGCTGAGATGGGGGGTCTTAATATGAGGATGAGGGAATTTAATTAATTGTAGGTTTTGTTCATTTCAAGACCATTTCTACTCTTTTTTCCCACAAATCTCATCGGGGGACCTAAACACAAAACATGGCATTACAAATGCAATCAATAACGAAAAGAGGCTTGAAACAAAAGTAGCTTAGAAAGACCATTGTTAGGTTTTGTAAAACCAACTCATAAAATCCCCAAAATATGACCATTTTTTATCCACAAGCAAAGAAAACACTCAGGGAAAATAAATCACAACAATGATGCAATCAAGATTGAAAAAACTCAAAGCACTTGTTACAAGAATATCAAACTTTGCCTTTCTGATTTCCTAGCCATCTCTATACGGGGTTTAAGGCAATCAAATTCAACAGTTCACAAGAATTCAAGCATAGATGTGTACAAGCAAAAAATCATCCAAATAATTATCAACTATATATCACCGTACTTTTCATGCAATCATCATCATCTTTGTGTGTTGCTAGGCTAAACCAATAAAACCACAAATCCCAATGCATAGGCATCAAGCGTATTCCAAGTTCAAGCCTCGACACCACCCTCTCATAGTAGGGGCTAGTTTATGGAAAGCTTCTTTCATGGTGGAGTCGGAAAAGAGATGATGTACTCTCGAAGAAAAAAAGGCTTGTGTGGGGTTATAGAGATCTAAGCAATCATTGAAAACAAGATAGACACACAAAGGTGCATTTAGAGATATATAATCCTAACATAAAATGAATAAAAGACTAGAGTCAAACTTCAATGCTAAGCATTGGTCTACAAAAAATGGTTCTCAAAACTAGAAGGGAAAAGATTACCATGAGGTTACGAGAAATTGGCTAAGTTTTGAGCTATCTCAAAGGAAAAACAAGAAAGCCTTTGAATATCCTACCTCGAGCACATGATAGGAGGCCCAAAAGGGAAATACTTTGAATATCGGCGAGCCCCTTCGAGGCATGGTACATACATTCCACTGCCCAGGACTGACCAACACCACCTGACAAAAGGTCACAGTCGCAGAGCTACCAACACTAAGTGTTAAACATAGAGCTGTTGACATAGGAGATAACAAGAATAACAGTCATCGTACACGAGTGGGGATAGCATGACCTACTATCATGCAAATAGAAAAATACCGATATTCCATGTGCAAACTCCTATAAATAAGTATGTTTGGCCATTGTAAAGGATAATCATTTCACGGAGAACAATGTTGGATAAACTTTGTATATTTGTATATTTCTTCTCTTTAAGAATTGTACGGTGTGGTTTACCTGGTTATTCTCTCTCGAGGGCTTAGGAAGAAAAATTATGTTCTTTATCTGTGAGCAACAATTCTACATCCATAATGTTATTGTCTTGATGTTAGATTAAGGTTTTTGTCTCGTTCAATCTAGTGCTTGCCTCCTCTCCCAGGGGACACCTTTGGTGCCCGGGGAGACCTACCATCCCCTCCTACATAGATACCCTACTGTAGAAGCTACAGTGAAGTTGCAGCTAAAACATCTCGCTCTAAGCTAAAATGGTGCACCATGGAGAATTCCACCATACCAGGTTAGGAGAATGAAGAGAGCTTACCTCGGGAAGCAAAAGAGCGTGGATGGCATCTGGTGGCCTGTGGAGGAACAACCATGGTGAACAAAAGCTAGGCGCAAACACTTCAGCTTATGCCAGAAACCTCAGAATGAAAGAGGAGCGCCCTATCCACGCTAGACTAGGCCCCTGCGGTGCTCCCGCCCATCCCTTCTTCAAGGGGTGTGCCTTTCAGAGAGGTAACTTCTAGACTTACCTATGTTGCGGCGATAAGAGTGCAGGTACAAAAGCCTACATTTCTTAGACCAGTTGCTAAACCTCATAACACCAGAGGTAATCATGGTAAACTCATTAAAGGAATGTTCTTTATATTAAACTTTCCATCTAATTCCTCTGTTACTAGACTAGAATGTGTACTGAAGGAACATGGAAAGTTACATATGTTGCGGTTGGCAAGAAAAAAAGGAATGGATGTCCTATCTTTTGGTTTTGCAGGATATGTTGAGATTTAGGACATGGACATGTTGCTGTATGGGCGGAATAATACATGGTTGGGAACTTTCAAACTCAAAGGAAGCCTGGCTAAATATCCCATTGGTAACACAGCTGGCCATCCAACTGGTATGAACCACGGGAACCCACCGGGGACACAACCTAAACAACCACCTAAGGTTGTCTCAAAGACTCAATGGGTCCATGTGTCCTTCATTAAGTTTCAGACAGGCAAAACATCAAAAACTATACCTACCCTTGAGGTGGAAGACAGCCTGCCTCTTCTGCCAGGATCTCTCCCTTTGGTAGTAAGAGAAAGAGCTACCTTCTTATCCGGATCTTCCTTTTCCTGAGCGAGGAACCACAAAGAAGAGATTTTTTCATAGAAAAAAACAGAACCCAAACAAAGAATATCTTGGGTATCAACCCCCTCTTAAGCTGACATGTAATGCTACCAATTACCCTTTGCTATCCTCTGGAAGAGTTGGTAAATTAAGAGAACTACATGAACTGCGGGAATTCCAATTGGAACGCAAGAGAGTTGGCCACTACAACATTATAGTAAGTGCCATGGGGTCTTGTAAAGTGTTAATTTGGGAGGAAGAGAGTTGCGACCTCCATTACTTGTTGAAACATGAACATGGTTGGTAATCTCAGTGGCTTTTAGGCCCTCTGGCCTTATGCTCTAAACTGGAAGACAATGTAGCTAAGAACGGGTTGGTATGGATCAAAATCTACGGCCTCCCACTGACTGCATGGGAGGAGAGCTCATTGAAATAGATTGGGCAGCAGCTAGGAGTTTTTACTGTTTGGACACCCATACTGGCAGGCGCTCTCAGTTGGAAGGGGCACAAATGCTACTTGATCTAACCATTGGACAACATATACCCTCAACACTTATGGTGGAAATGAACAACAGGCACTACACATTGTTAATCAAGGAGATCAACAATGCCAAGAAAGATATTGTCCCATGGTTAGAAATCTCATCTTCCTTCTCAGAAGATAGAATTGACACAGTTGAGTCAGAGACGAGCTTTCTGTCAGCTTCTGCACATGGTGATGATCACCAGTGCACACAAAATAGGGATATGCTGATTCCCCAATGAGAGACAGAGAAGTTACCTTCCTTAAATGGAGCAGGTCACTGAGGAATCCTTGCATAAGTAACACATATGGAGACCGCTTAAACTTGAATGGTGGCCAAAGTCAGCATCTTGGACATCTACTAGGATTGCAAAGTCACAAGAAAACTAGATGCCTGCTGAGAACCAAATTATCTTGATTGCCAATGAGGAATACCTAGAAATCACTAACCATAATGATCCTTAGGCTGCCCACAATGTTGAATCCCTGGCTACTCACCAAGAAGAGTCTGAGGCCAAAGCCTCGCTGGATGCTTTCCCTCCCCCTATCAAGAGAAACATCTCTTGTACAAGAGACTGTGACTCTACCCAAGGAGAAAAACAAGAAAGTGATTTATCCTAGAGAAGCAGGCCCCAGAACTAGAAGCCAAGTGAGGAAAGAAGCGGCAACCATTTATGAGAAAGAGCAAACAACCCTCTACCACTGGATACACCACGTGATGGACCAAAAGTCTAAGAAACATGTATTAGCAGTTCAAAATCAGGAACAAATTGATCCAAGCACACCTTTAGTGGATCATCAGGAGATTGATAGAATAATAGCACTAGGAGAAGAACTTGGAATAGATTATGTCTCTTCCCATATGGCCGCAAAGTCTACTCTATCCAAGATATCCAGTAATTCACGCATATAAAAGAAGAATTCTAGTTTTGGAAAAGCTCAGAGAAGAGACAGGCACCAAATGATTCCTAATTAAGTGGATAACTTATAATATCAGAGGGCTTGGGGGACAAAGGAGGATAAAGAGGCTATAGTCTTTGATAAATCAGCAGCAAGTAAACTTTATTAGTATCCAGGAAACAAAACTAGAGGTAATTGACAGTCGGTTAAGCCAAAGATTGTGGTATAATGAGGACTTTGATTGGGCCTACTATGGCTCCACAAGGCTGGCATAAGATCTATTATGTTTTGGGAATAAGAACAAATTCAGGAGTACGAGTATGTTTTCTGGAAATGGATTCCTTGCACTAACAGGTACATGTCTCAATGATACAACGCTGTGAAACATGGTGAACTTGTATGGTTCTGCTGATCTTCAGTCTAAAATATCCAGTGGCAAGAACTGTATGAACTGTACAAAGGGAAAGAACAGGAAAAGTGAAGCATCTTTGAGGACTTTAATGTTGTTCTGTGCAAGGAAGAGAGGAGAGGGTCTCCTCATTGTCCTGAAATAAAAGGAAAAGTCATGCTCCTGAAATAATGGCCTTTCAGGAATTTATCTGGAATATGAGACTGTATGATCTCCTTATGGCCATAAGGACATTTACTTGGTACCTCAGTTAACTGAGAAGCACGAGTAGGATTTATAGATTCCTGCTCAACGATGTGTGAATGAACTCCTCCTCGGACTGGGCACAATATGGATTGGACAAGGATGATTCCGATCATATCTCGGTCAGTCTAACCTCACAAACAAAGATTGGGGACCAAAAGCATTCAGGGTTCTGGACTGTTGGTTAGGGGAGCAAAGTTATAACAGCCTGGTAGAACGAATAAGGAATCAGCCATGTCATCTAAGGTACGCTGGACAAAGACTTATGCACAAATTCAAGGCAACCAGGTTATGAATAATGCAGTGGAATGCAAAGGTACCTAGGAACTTAGAAGCAGAAAGGAAGAAGATAATATTGTCACTCAGACAACTAGAACTAGCAGCTGAATCTATGGATAATATCACAACTGATGATGAACAGACAACACAACTCCTTAGCGAGGATCTGATTAAAGTGACTAAGTTACTGGACAACACCTCTTATAAAAAATAAGACTTCAGTGGCTTAAGCAAGGAGATGCCAACATGGCCTACTATCACAAATGAATCAATAAATACATGAAAGAAGCATTATCATAGGCATTTGAGATAATTAGAACTGGTTGGAGGATGTTCATTATGTAAAAAATTGTTTTAAAACTCATTTTGAAAATAGATTTAAAGAGGAATATTAGTCTTGGCCAAGGTTGCAAGCTAGCATGTTCTGGAAGCAATTAGACATATCCATATAGCAACAGATATCACCTTTAACAGAACATGAGATGTTTGAGGCCTTAAATTCGTGTGGAGGCTCTAAAAGTCCAATCCCTGATGGCTTGAACTTTCGGTTCATTAAACACTTCCGCCATTTACTAATGTTACGAGAATTTTATAGAAACGACATAATCACCAAAAGTTCCAATGCTGCTCATATAACTCTCATAGCAAAAAACGAATCCTATGACTGTTTGTGGAGGACTTTAGACCAATTACACTGATTAGATCGATGCCTAAGATCCTCTTTAAAGTTCTAGCGAGAAGGCTGTCGACTGTGCTTGAAGAGGTTATCTCCCCCAACCAAATGGCCTTCCTCAAAGGGAGGAAGTTACTGGACAGCATCCTCATTGCAAATGAATCTATTGATGAGCTGAAAAAACTTAAGAAGAAAGCCTTAGTTCTCAAGGTGGATTTTG
Source organism: Pinguicula moranensis (assembly GCA_028565015.1). NCBI lineage: Eukaryota > Viridiplantae > Streptophyta > Magnoliopsida > Lamiales > Lentibulariaceae > Pinguicula > Pinguicula moranensis. The sequence goes on from JAOWBN010181946.1 coordinate 18,663, forward strand.
AGAGGCTTTTGACATTGTAAACTGGTCCATTTTCCTTTCAACAATGCATCACATGGGCTTTCTAGGAGACTGGATTGACTGGACAACAAAAATCTTATCTTCGGCTTTCACTTCAATCCTCATTAATGGGAGTCCAACCTTTGAGTTTCTTTCTCACAAAGGTCTTAGACAGGGAGACCACATATCCCCCTTGTTGATCAACATTGTAGCTGAAGTTTTTTCAGTTTTGCTAAATAAAGCTGCTAATCTACAGAAGTTCACAACTCTGCAGATTGGGAAGCAAAAGGTGCGGCTATCTCATATTCAGTTCGCAGATGATACTCTGCTATTTTGTGAATCTTCATGTGACACAATTAAAACGTTCAAGGCTATCCTTCAGAATTTTGAGATCCTATTTGGCCTTAGGGTAAATTTTAGGAAAAGATCCATCTTTGGGCTGAACATGGACTGTTCTAACTTGGAGGAAATGTATGTATACCTGGGATGAAAGCAATGTCACTTCCCTTACAAATATATTGACCTTCCAGTGGGTGAAAACTACCATAGAGTTGCGTTATGGCAGCCTATTGTTTCAAAAGTAGCTAAGATATTACGATCATGGCAAAACAAATACCTCTCCACGGGAGGTAAACTAGTTCTCATTATTGAAGTACTAAATGACCTCCCCACGCATTTTCTATCCTTTTACAAAATTCTAAAATTAGTCCTGCACAAATAAACATCCCTATAGTGGAGTTTCTTATGGGGAGGAACTACAAAAAAGAGAAAAACCATCTGGACCTCATGGAAAAATGGCTTTACCTATGCTTAGAGAGGGGCTGGGAGTTAGGAGTATAGAGGAGTATAACAAGGTTCTGTTGGGAAAATGGGGTACAAGAATTATCCAGGACACCAATAAGTTGGCTATTGACATTCTGCAATCCTGATATGGGACTGAAATAGGCCTGAGAATGGGGAACACCTAAGATTATTGCAGAGACCAATACAGAGAAGAATGATATACATAGGGCTCAAAAGAGGGAAAGCTTATGCATCAACCTAGTGGAAAGAGATGCAGCAGATCATCTCCCATCCTTGGTACACAGATAACTTGGAGATAAAAATTGGCTTAGGAGCCGGTACCTTGTTTTGGAGTGGCAAATGATTATCAACTGAGACTTGGGCATAACTTTTCCCAACCTTTACAAAATATCAACTGTCTAGTGGAGGTTGCCTCACACTCATCAAACATATTCTTACAAGCATTCCTATCTACCAGATCATGGTAATGAATCCCCCAACCTGGATTATATATAAGATGGAAGCTATTCTAACTGATTTTTACTGGGGCTGGAGGGATAACACGAAAAAAAACTCCACTGGAAATCATGGAAAAACATCTGTCTCCCATTAGCTGAAGGCAGCCTTGGTTGCAGGAGAATCAAAGACATATGTACAGCATTTGGAATGAAGCTGTGGTGGGAATTCAAACAAGGGGCGAGTCTATGGGCACAATTTATGCAAAGAAAATACTGCAGAGGCAAAGATCCAACCATAGTTCAAGTTAGGATGACTCACTCTCACTGCTAGAAACGACTTATAGAAGTACGTGATATTATGCAAACTAACACAATATGGCTTCTTGGTTCAGGAGACTGCAATTTCTGGTGGGACAAATGGATGCAAGGGTCGTTTATGGGAGACATAATACCTCCTGAAAATCTGAATCTTAAGGTAAAAGACTTCATGAGACATCATCAATGGGACATCTTGAAGTTACAGGAAATTCTGGATTCACATACAGTACAAAAAGTCAAGGAAATCCCAATAGAAGAGATTAAAGATACTGGCATCTGGACACCTACACAAACTAGATTATTTACTGTCAAGTCTGTCTGGGAAATAATTAGGCAAAGGTCTTCTTCCATATTGGACTTTTCTTGGATGTGGGAGAAAAATATCCCACTGAAAATAAGCATACATATGTGGAGAATCTTCCATCATATTGTTCCCATAGGTGCTTCACTCAGACTTAGAGGTATTCCCATCACCTCACGCTGCTCATGTTGCCTATCCTCGGGCTCTATTGAAACTTCTAATCACTTACACTCGGTGGGAGAACTAGCTACACTGACATGGCAGCATTTTGAATCCATTCTTAATATACAGCCAAGATCCACAGATCTCAATTCCACACTGGAGGCATGGCTTTCACCCCACCCGAATAGCGCCATCAGCTTCTTAAGAAGACTTATTCCTATCATTATTTGCTGGGAAGTTTGGAAATTCATATGCAAAATGAGGTTTGATTCTGTCCCTCCAGCCTTTGCTTCGGTTATTCACTCATCTACAAGCCTACTCCCGGACATCATGCACAATTCATCCATACACATGGCCACAGATCCTCAGTTCCTACAAAGGCTGGAGGCACTACAAATCAATCTCTCCCCTGCACAATCTCATCACAAAATGGCAGTGAAATGGATTACTTCTATGGGACGAACTATCCATCTCAACACTGATGGCAGCTCTTGAATTTCTACAGCTGGTGGAGGAGGTATACTTTGAAATAACAAAGGCATCATGATTTTGGCATTTGCTAATAAATATACATCATGCACAAGCATAGAAGCCGAGACCAATGCTCTATTATTTGGGTTGCAACTCTGTCACACCAAAGGGATGCTGCAACTTGAGGTGGAAATCGATTCAGAAATACTTGTAAACTCTCTGATCAACAACAAGACTGCTCAGTGGCGAATTAGGACACAACTTACACGGATCAAACAACTTCAGTTAATCTTTCAAGACATAACAATCAAACATTGTTATAGAGAAGTTAACAATGTTGTGGACTTTTTGCAAAGTGGCGTGCTTCAAACCAAGACTTCCTCTTTTCAGCATATGAAGATCTTCCAACCACAACTGCTGCCATACTGCAACAAGATCTTACAGTAACATATCACAGAACAACAAAAAATTCCTCTCACTAATCTGACAGAGGATCTCAAGCGGGACATGATCTGTAAATACTTAGGCTATTACATAGACTATTGTGTAAAAGGGGCACATGCCGCCACACTCTTTCCTCTCTTTGGATTTTCCTTACCCGGGGTTTGCCAAAGAGAGGTTTTAAGGAGGTGGGGATGCGCCTCCTAGCTTGCATCTTTTGGAAGAGCCAGGAGTTGGCTTGTACATATGTACTCTATTTCCTTTAGGAATAAATCAAAAAAATTGGGTTGAAAAATAAAGCTACTATATGTATCATAAGCGGGAAACTGGGAGGATAATACTTGGGGGTGGGATCTAAAATGGAGAAGACGATTGTGGAATAATGAGGAAAGCCTATTAACAAATCTCTTAAGTCTGTTGCAGGGAAAATCTCCATTACAAGATGGTCCTGATGCCTACCAATTCAAGGATGGAATGTATGGAAAATACAGTGCCAAAAATGCTTATATCCACCTGCTAGATGCACATGAGTTGCCATTTACTCATGAGAAAATTGACAGGCTCACAATGATATGAAATACATATTCACAAAAAAAAGTAAGAAGTCTTGGCCCTGAAACTCCTACAAGCACTGCCCATTAAGTCTTCACTAAATGAAAAGGGTACCATCCGTGCAGATCAGGAAATTCCATGCCCCTTATGTTAGTCAGGTCAAGAAAATTATACTCATTTATTTAACTCTTGTGAAATAACTCTGTCTCTTTGGCAGGGCCTTGAAGACTGGCTAAATTAGGAAAGAAGCGAAAATTAGGAGCCAAGCACAGTTCCTATACTGCAGGCCTACTGCACCAGCAAACCAGACGGTGTTAATTTATGGGCAGGGAAATGCATCTGGATTTCTCTCATATGGCATATCTAGCAAGACTTGAAGTCTACTTTAAATAGGATCGAGCAAGACCTGAAGTCTAAATGGAGTGAATCATCTCGTTGGCTATCAAAACTCCATACATGATTTGTTACCCTTTGACAAAAGCCATATAATTTGCTAGCAACTTAGACAACAACTTATATCCACACCTAATCAACGATACTGGGGTTTGCCAATGATGCCTAATAAAGTGAAATTTATCGCCTTGAAGTCATTCAAAGTAGAAGAATTCCGCTATAAAGGCTTTAAAATTAACTTTCAAGGTTTGCCAATGACGCGTAATAAAGTGAAAATTGAATCCATCCGAGCGGGGCTTTTTGAATCAGCCTAGCACCAGACCGTTGCAGTAATTTCTTCTTAAGTGTTAGTTGTTACCAGAGCATTATTCTCTTCATAAAACACACATGGTTTGGGCAACACTATAGGGCATTCCCAGCATTTATGGATTAAGTGATTCCAGATGTGTTCTGTTATACCAGCCTTCATCTCTTACACCTCATTTGTACACCTCCCTCCAATGTACAATCCTCGAATTCCACTTCGACCTCCCTCCAATGTACCATCCTCGAATTCCATTCCGTCGGCGATTGTTATTGATTTGAGCATAGAAATATTTAGAGTTATCATCCCCATTTTGATTTCACCTTTTGGTACTACGCTCGAAAACTTAGTTGAATTTCGCACGCCTCGATCCTTTTTCTTCCACCTCAAATGGCTTCAATAACCGTACGTCTGCCAGATCATAGAATTGACTAGCTACAATCCAGAGCTTTCAACTTTCTGTCATTATGACCAAAAATAATTATATTCCAGGTTTTTAGTTTGACACACATCTGTCATTATTTATCATGGACTTTATTCATCCATTCCACCCGAACAAACACATCGACCACCGGAAGTGCTATAGCGCACGGACAAAATTCGTGCGCTAAACGCACGAATTTCGTTTGTCCAATAGGGTTTGGCCACGTCAGCCAAATGTCACATCAGCAATTCCAAAACGACTAACGAGTTCAAAAATTCAAAGAAGCTTTTTTGCTTTCTTCTTCCCCGAGAGAGAAACAAAAATGGCATCCCCTGATCAAAACTCAGCCCTGCAAATCATACGACAGCATCTTCTCGATGATTCAGCTTTCACTGAAAATTACTGCGATTTTTCAATGGAATCGCATGTATCCAGAACCTCAAGCAACACCAGCTCTCTAATCTCTGAACTGATAAACAATACCAGTTCATGTGCTTCCTCTGCTTTCATGCCGGTTTTCACCGGCACGAATTCAGAAGCTGGAATTGCTTCTGAACTGATAAACAATACCAGTTCATGTGCTTCCTCTGCTTTCATGCCGGTTTTCACCAGCACGAATTCAGAAGCTGGAATTGCTGACGTGACATTTGGCTGACGTGGCCAAACCCTATTGGACGAACAAAATTCGTGCGTTTAGCGCACGAATTTCGTCCGTGCGCTATAGCACTTCCGCTGTTGCACCGTACTACATTAAAGTCTTTAACCACACACCACAAACCCCACGGACTCAATTCAATGGTCGCCTTAATCCTCCCCTACATATCTCATTTCGCTGCCAAATTGAATGAGAAATATTTAGTTGAATCCCACCTCTCTCTCTCTAACACCATTAAAGCCATCTCATGTCCAACTGTCCTCAAGTTTGAAGACATCTTTTCTCCATACACAAATAATCCCAACATCGCTCCCCCTGTATCTTTTTTATAACAGTCAAAATCATTGGATGGCCACAAGCGGATGACTGCACGCCTATTTAAATGAGCACATTGTGTCTCGTGAAGACTTAGAAATTCCACATTATACTTCCGCACCAGTTTATAGGTTATCTACTTTTCAGTTCATCATAGATATTATATGTGAGCCGCTTTCTAAAGATTGGCATAGGTCTCCCTAGCTAATTGTGTTGAACGAACAAAGGATCTCTTTGTCCTACACGAATTGTGAGTGAGAAATTTGTTGGATTTAAATAGATGGACAAACATAAATTGATATGAGGCCTTTCGGGAATAAACCCCAAGAACAAAACCGTGAGGGTTTTTGACCGGAGCCGACAATATCATACCAATGTAGTGTTGGGTAGGGCCCGAAAATTAAATCCTAAAAGATGTTCAGCAAACAAAGGTGAGCGTCCCACACGGATTAAGGATAGAGAAATTGTTGCGTTTAATATAGATATACAACACATTAATTGGTATGAGGCCTATTGAGGGTAAAACCTCAAGAATAAAAACGTGAGGGCTTCGGCATAGAGCGGACAATATCATACCAATGTAGTATTGGGTAGGATCCTGAAATTAAATCCTAACATTGGTGTGGTGAGCGTGATAGTGGAGGTTCCAGCCCCTAGATAAACTTCTTTCACGATTAAGGTCGCAAAAAGGATGGTTATTTAAGGGAACACCAGTGGCCCCTTGCTCTAGGGTAGGAATTCCCGATTTAAGGTCCTTGAATTGGCGATATTTTAGGGAAGGAATCCCTTATTTGATGGGGCTCACGTGACCCTTTGTTCGAGGAGAGGAATGTTGAGTGAACAAAGGTGAGCGTCCCACGCAGATTAAAGATGGAGAAATTTGGGTTAAATATAGATGGGCATTGGTTCCCTATGTATTGTTATCAGTCTAAGTTGTTTGATTGTGGTACATGGGTGCGTGCGGCTACTAGGCCATGGCGTTTCATGCATTTTTTCGGGTGGCCCGACGGGCCATTTGATCACCTACTTGACCTAATTTTATATACTGGGTCGTTTTATGAATATTGGGCCAAGTTCATTGAAGAGGAGTCCAAAAGACTATTTAATATAAACTATATTTTACTTTATTTTAATTTGGTCTTTTACATAGAGAAACCCGGTACACATCCTCACCATGTTTACATGTTTTTTGTGATATTGAACTGTGAAATACATGATTGTGTATCATGTAGAAATAGAAAACTCACTAATTTCTGCTCTTACACTTAGTAAGAAATTGTAAATATTTTTTTCATTTAATGAATTTTTAGCTTATCAAAAAAAAGTATGCATTAATATTCATTCATTTAGTTTAGTTTAGTTTAAAAACTAGAGATGAATGTAACTAATGCATACCTTGACTCATAACGATTTTAGATAACATTTTAAATTCATTTATTATTAACGCCAATAACAAAGAGTTATTATGGATAGCTTTATTTAAAAGTTAGAAATAAAGAATTGTAAATTAAACTGAGATATATGCGCCATAATATTGTTAATTTTTGATGCAATTAGATAATAATCATATTATAATTAATCAAATCTATTTAGGCCTATGATCTAATCCAAAAGTATGGAAGAAGGCTAAACAAGACACATCTAATTAATCTATCTAGGATCTTAGTTCTGCATGCATTAAATTTTAAAATAAACAAAACATGCTCGTCGTGTTTGTCATGTGAATAAACCATCTCACATTAACATGTAATCTATATGCATATGAAAATTAAAAGATCTAAAACTTTCGCATCTATTCTGAGCTCCAGCCAAACTTCTACCGAGGAGATAATACCGATGAAATCGCCGGGGTCATGGAAGGGGGAACCAGCCATCACCTTCACAGCAGAGGAGATGGCAAGCCTGAACGCCCCTTTCAAACTAGCCCTAATCGGTAAGTTTTCGCATGGTAGGCCTCTGATCAAAGAAATCCGAAGAGTTATAACATCAATTGGACTGAAAGCTGAGTTTACGGTTGGTCTTCTAGATCAGAAACATATATTGCTCCGTTTTAATTGTGAAGATGATAGGAACCGTTTATGGCTTAGAGAGCAATGGAAAATTAGTGGATGCCCAATGAGGGTATTTAGATGGACACCGGGTTTTCGAAACAACACTGAATCCCACATAGCCCCGGTTTGGATTAGCCTGCCCAATCTCCCTGTGCAGTTCTTTAGGAGGGACAGTGTTTGTTCCATTGCAACAAGTGTGGGAAAACCGATCCTAATGGATCAAGCAACAGCCCAGTTAACTCGTCCCAGCCAAGCACGGGTATGTGTGGAAATGGACTTGACAAAAGAGCCACCCAACAGAGTGTGGATCATGGCTGGCAATGAGGGGTTTTGGCAGAAAATAGAATATGAGCAAGTCCCCCAATATTGCAGCCATTGCCTCAAACAGGGGCATTCAAAACAAGCCTGTAAAATCCTGAATCCGGAGCTGATAAGTGTGAAAGCAGCCCCTGCACGTGTAGAACAGCAAAGGATTAACAACAGGAGCAAGCCACTAGTGAAACAAGTCTACCAACAAATATCCAAACTCCCCACTGGTGAGGCTGGTTCCAGCCGAGAGCATAAGAATCAAATAAGCAAAGACATGGCTGGCACCTCCACTAGCACAGGAACACAGTCCGCAGGTAAGTTTTCTGATCCATCTTATACTGCACCATTACCTTCTGACAAAATGGAGGAGCTTGGGAAGAATAAAAATGCCACAAACTTAGAAAATAACAAACTCAAGGCATCCCAAATATCAACAGAATCTGGAATGAGAGATGATAGAAATAAGCATAGGGATGATACTGCCCAAGTAGAGACGGCCAAAAAATGTCTAGAACCTAAGGAAAAATCTGAAAGTACAAAATCAGGAAAAGGTGTAATGGATGGAAGTGTTGAAATTGCTGGAAAAAATGTAAAATCAGTTGTGCAAGTAAAGGAGGCTGTGAACTTGGAATTAATTACTGTTAATGAACACACTGAAAATGGGATGCTGCCTGCTCCCGCTGCTGAGCATGAAAATCTTGTACTGCCTGCGAATAATGTTGTGCTGTATGATAATCTGCTGCGCCCTAGTGTTAGTGGTTCAAAAAATTATGTGCATAAAGATCAAGATATGCTGCCTGAATTATATGCTGTTCTGTCTAATGAGGATAGTCTGGACATTGCTGAACTAGGACTAATCTCAAATACTGACCTTTCAAAGGAATCTGAAACTCGGGAAAACAGAACTGTGGAGCATGCTTACTCTAAATTAATTTCTGATGAGCTCATGGAATCTGGAAATAATTTTACTTATGTTGATTGCCTGGATGTCATTGATAGTAAATGCACACAATCTGATATTGAGCATATGAACTGCAATGATTTTGAGCATGTGAACTGCCTAGATAACATTGCTCAAGTCGAATTTCCTGGATTTCTAGTTGAGACTGCAGAGGCAGAGCCAACTGCTCTAAATGATATTGCACTGATAAATCCTGCTACCAAATCTGATGTTGTGAATTTAGAATCTTCTGCAAACATAAACACACATGGCAAAACTGCTACAAAATCTGATGCTATCACCAAGGTAAGTGGAAAACACCCCTCACTGGCAGAACCATGGCTGGGAGTGGAGGATGTGTCTCACTCCACAAAGAATTCAGCAACAGAAATTAAAAACAATGATACAAATTTAACTGAAATGGAACCTATAGATATTAAATCAATCGCAATCCACCTCCCCACACTCAACCCAGCAAACAACGAATACAATGCAGATCAAAGCATCAATGCTCAATCCAACGAAAATCACACAGAAGAAGCAATAAAATGCACCCCAATATTAACAGAACACACCTCTAATATATGGAACACAGAAGAAAGCAGTAGCTCAGAAGAGGACAATGAATCCCTGGATGAGGAACATATACAACAAAAAAACAAAAACAGGAAAGTTAAAAACAGAGAGGATTATTTAATCACACAAGAACCCAAAATTCCCAAACAATACATTACACGATCCAAATTTAAAAGATGAGTAAATCCCTGATCTGGAATGCGAGAGGTATAGGCAATGAAGCAACAGTCAAAAGAATCAAAAACTTAATTAAGTTACATAACCTAGAGGTAATCGTCATATTAGAACCAAAAATAGCCAACCAAAAATTACAAAATATCCAGAATAAATTAAAAATGCAAGGGGGACTAACCAACTACACCAACAGCATATGGATCTTTTGGAAAGAACACATAACCTGTACGCCTTTCCTTGATTCAGAACAACTTCTGGTGGCCAAAACACACAACAAGAAAACGAATCAAAACTGCTATATCGGATGTGTACATGCCAAATGTACTAGAAGTGAAAGAAAGGCCCTATGGGCTGAAATTAAAAATTTGAACACATTGGTGAGAGATCCATTACTGATAGGAGGAGACTTCAATGTGGCCCTAAACCAAAATGAAAAAGCAGGCGGACGTCCTTTCCACCTAGGATCAGCAACAGATTTCTTAGAAGCTATTGAGAATGGCAAATTGACTGATGTAGGATTCAAAGGTAGTAGATTTACCTGGTGCAATAATAGAGGGGGGCAAGCTAGGATATATAAAAGGCTAGATAGGGTTCTAGTATCAGAAACATGGCTCCTGCAAGCCCCAAAAGTAGAAGTATCACACCTACATCGCGGGTTATCTGATCATGCCCCACTACTTATTGAACTATCATCAGGAGAACCCAAACAACCGTCACGATTCCAATTTCAGCAATTTTGGATCAATCATACAGATTTTATCCCAACAGTTAAAAATTCATGGGATGAACCAATCGAAACAGCTAACGCCCTGATATCAATTGGGCTTAAGCTAAAAAGATTACGGAAAACACTCAGTACATGGAATAAAACTGTATATGGAAACATTCAGGAAAACATAAAGCTATCAGAAAATAATATGCTCCAACTTCAGCAACAATATGAAA
>JAOWBN010181947.1:0-11422 GCA_028565015.1 Pinguicula moranensis
TGCTTCATCGCCAGCAATTCTATCTCTTTGTCAGATTTGCTAATTGTCATTTTTGACAAAATTCAGCGATTGAATTGATCAGCTAGGGCGTAACCTTGCAGTCCGATCGATGGATTACAATCAACAATAGTCATAGAATAGATACACGCTTTGATACCATCTTTGATACCATCTTGATGTATCACCGTGTTTGAACCAACATTGCATTCTGAGAGTTCAACAGGATGCTCCTGATTCCGAGTCAAAGCGTATTTCCATCATTAGCTTCGCCTAGATCCTTTATGCCTTATTTTATTTTATTTTTTTATTTTTTATTAATCATTTTTATTAAAAAATTAATTTTATAGTATATTAAATAATTTATTTTTTATTATTTAAATTAATAAATTTTTATTTTTTTATTATAAATTATTTTGCCAATCCTGAAAAAAATTACATCGCTCCCTATAAAAAAATTTATTTTAACCCCTAAATTTTTTTTATGCCCCAAAAAATTATTCCTTGAAAAAATTCAGTATTGGTTTCAGTAGTCCTCGACAGATCAGAGTACTAACTCTCGCCCCTTCAATCGATAGGACTGAGGAGGAGAAATTCTTGCTCTAATTCTTACAATTCACCATCCAAAATTAATACATTGTGATCTCATCCACTCGGTTATTCCACTTTTGGGGTTCAATTGCATGTTTGCCTTTGCCCAATTCTAGGTTTGACGCTGATCCTTTCGATTATTGTTTTGATTTTGCCTTTTGTAATTCAATAACTAGAACATATTTAAAATTGAATTTAAATACAACAAATCGGAATATGATAATGTTACCTTTTGCGGAAGCGTGATCGAAACAAATATTCGGATAACAAGTCTACCAGAATCTCGTTAGGAATTCACGAATCAAATCTAAGCCTTGTAGATACACAGCTAGAGAATTCATACGAGTGTTTCGTATATTTTCATATATTGAATGAATAAGCACATAGCCTATTTATAGGAGTTGAAAATATTTGTTTATTCAGTATGTAAATATTTCATAAACGTTTACAACTATGCATGTTTGAAAATATATATTTCAGATAGTTGATTACTATTTGAGCACTGTTGGAAAGGTTGAAAACTTTCCAACACATTTTTATTACAACTCCCACTCGGCTACATAAGCCGCACAACAAAATGCATTTTCTTCAACATATGACACTTATACAGATTTCTCGTACTTCATACAAGATATGATTCGTGCGGCCAAGAAGTAATGCATAGTGTCATATTAAGTTACCACCTGATTAATATGACACTTAATGACGATACCCCAAATCTTCTTTGCATCACCGACAGCTACGCATCCCTTTAAGTTATACAATATTTGATTATATACATAATGTAATCGTCATGACAAATATGGTGAAGCTAGACAGATTGTTCCTTAGACACTAATGACCATTTGTATTAACTCGACTGCTTTCTTAGCATGGTTCGTTGGACTGTAGATCATAGCCCTTGAATGTCATACTAAAGTAACATTATCAAGTTTCAACTTTAGGCCATAATTCTAAGTCAAATAATAACGTTTAAGTGGACAGACATATATTCGTGTGATCACACAATGACAATCAAAGAATTCTTTTGTTATTTTCACAATGATCGCTTTTATAGCATGCACAGTATAATATGTTTCTCATAGCATGACTCCCACTGAAGTGGGCATGTCACTTACTTATGCCATGCGAATCATAGTCATTGATAAATACACTTAGTCTTTATCCTCTACATTTGGTTTTAAAGCTTTAATGTGAAAAAAATCAGACATTTCACAATCGATTTACTTAAAATCTCATTTCAAACATACTAAAGCGACTGTCCAAAACATTTATCAGTCTCATCCTTCATGCTATACAAGCTTAAGGGCGATTTTCCGTGTGATAAGGCCAATCATGAAGCTTTTATGACATTTATTGTGTCTTATTGATTGATTACATACACAGAAGTATTGCTCAAATGAAAAGAAAATGTCGATTTCATTTTCATAATCAATTGTTATGAAACATGTCTTTATTCTTTACAAGATGTGATCAAACCCAACTTAGTCCTATACTCATGATATGATCTTCAAACACATCCCTAGGAATGGGTTTGGTCATCGGATCAGCAATCATCTTGTTAGTAGGAATATACTTGATACTGATATCAGCTTTGTTGATAGCGTCTCGAACAAAGTGATATCTTCTTTGGATGTGTTTTATTTTTCTATGAAATTTTGAGTCCCTAGCAAAACGAATTGCTGCAGTATTGTTGCAATTTAGTTCTACAGGATCATCGGGCCTCGGAGTAAAATCGAGGTATTGTAGAAAGTTTCTAAGCCAGAGTGCCTCTTGCACTGCTAAGCTGCACGCGACGTATTCTGCTTCCATAGTTGCATCCACCAAGGATGGAAAACATATCCTGGGGTTGACTTGGACACATCCAAATCACTTCCCCAATCGGCATCCGTAAACCCCTTTTAATCGCATATCTCTCCCTTGATAACATAGAACTAGATCGGTCATCCCACGGACATAACGAAAGATTCTCTTGACTGTTTGCCAATGAGCAAGCCCTGGGTTGCTTTGGTAATGGCTCACCAGCCCAACCGCGATGCAGATGTCTGGCCGTGCACATAACGTGACATACATCAAACTTCTATGGCATTAGCATAGGGAACATTGCTCATTTCTTCTTTTTCCTTATCTATTTTCGGACATTGATCGAGGCTTAATGCCAGACCCTTATCAACAGGGGTGTCAACGGGTTTAGAGTAATGCATCCTGAACCGTCCTAAGATTTTATTTATATATGCTTGTTGAGACAAACCCAACATTCTCTTTGAACGATTTCTGCATATCTCTATGTGTAGGACATACCTAGTTTCACCTATATCCTTCATCTCGAAAATAGAGGATATACATTGTTTAGTAGCATTGATAATTCCCATGTTATTTCCAGCCAGTAGTATGTCGTCGACATATAAGGAAAGAAATATAATTCCGTCATTTATCCTTAGAACACGCAATGGTCTTCATCTATCATGGTGAAGCCCTACAAAGTAATGGCCTCATGAAATCTGAAGTATCAGAATCTGGAAGACTGTTTAAGACCATATATGGATCTTTTAAGACGACATACCTTGTCATCTTGTCCTGCTGAGACAAACCCAACAGGTTGAGCCATATAAATCTCTTCTTCAAGTATTCCATTAAAAATGCAGTCTTTACGTCCATTTGAAATAACTCGAGGTCCAAATGGACAACCAGGGCTAGAAGTAGGCGAATAGAGCCAATTCTCACCACAGGAAAAAATGTCTCTTCGTAGTCTACACCCTCGATTTGGGTGAAACCTTTTGCCACGAGTCGAGCTTTGAACTTTTTGATTGATCCATTCGCACTGCGCTTAATTTTAAATACCCATTTGCATCTAATTGGTTTTTGGCGATATGGTAGATCAACAAGTTCCCAAACCTCATTTGTTTGCATCGAGTCCATTTCATCCTTCATGGAACTTAACCATTTTTCTCTATCGGGTGAGTCTTTAGCCTCTTGATAAGAGAAAGACTCTTCTACTTCCAAAGGAGCACAGAAAAATATGTTTTCCTCGATCTGAAAGTATCGTTGAGGAATTCTTCCGCGTTCACTCCTATGGATAACATGATTTTTAACTTGCCTGGTTAGGGGTCTGCTCCCACTAACCCTTTGGCTCGTGGGGATGATGGTGTGAGAAGGACCGCTCCCACTAACCTCATGGTTTGTGGGGCTCGTTATCCCATTGCCATTGCCTAAATGTTGAGAACTGATCTCGTTTCTGGGCATGAAATTCGGAGGACTTACCTTTCTTTCATTTTGACCTTCATTTTTGTTAGACATGAAACTTGGAGGACTTACCTCACTTTTATGTGGCAAGTTCCCACCTCGAATAAGTGGGATTACACCATTCTGGGTGGTTTGAAACATATTCTCCCCTACACCAAGAGATAGTGACGAATCTTGTTGTAACTCATACAACTGACCATCCTATTTTATTTCTCCGATAGTTGGGAACTGATCCTCAATGAATTCAACATTTCGATAGTCAATTTCAGTCATACCTCTATTCGGGTGTTCGCCAATCATTACATATCCTTTTGAATGTTCGGGATAACGAATAAACATCTTCTTGGTTGGTCTTGGACCAAGTTTGCCATGTTGATGGGTTTGGTTATGCATATAGCACGCCGTACCCCATGGTCGCATATGGTCCAAGTTTGACTTCCTTCCATTCCATAACTCATATGGAGTGGTGGGCACACTCTTGCTTGAAACTTTATTTAGGATGTAAGTTGCCGTGAGCAATGCATCTCCCCAAAAATTAATGGATAGGTTGGTTTGCGTCATCATAGACCTAACCATATCAAGCAGAGTACGATTCCTACGTTCTGCAATACCATTTTACTGCGGGGTATAAGGAATTGTAAGTTGTCTTACTATGCCATTTTCATCACAACCTTTAAACAGATCAGAAAGTATTTAGAACCACGGTCAGTTCGAAGAATCTTAACTCTTCTATGCAACTGGTTCTCTACTTTAGTTACATAGCGCTTAAACACATCAAGTGCTTCGTAACGGTTAGACAACAAATACACGTATCCGAAACATGAATAGTCATCTATGAAGGTGATAAAATAAGAATCCCCATGGCGTGCTTTCACGCTCATGAGTCCGCAAATGTCAGAATGAATTAAATCTAATGGATTTGATGCTCGAGAAACTTTACCAAAAGGCTTCTTGCTAGCCTTGCCAGCTAAGCAAGGTTCACACACAAGCAACTTTACCTTAGTGAGTTGGTTCAATAGACCACACTTAGCAAGTCTATTCAACCTACATTAGCCGATATGACCAAGTCTAGCGTACCATTTAACAGATTTAGAATCAAGATTAGTACCGGAAATTAAGGCAATGGATGAATTATCATAAATATCATCCACATCAAGGATGCTAGAAACCATGTTTATATGAGTCGTGACCGAACATATCGTCACCGTACTCAATGTTTAATCCACTCCGGTGGAACTTAAACAAAATCCCAATTCTACTAAAGAAACGACAGAAACCAAACAACATCGAACTCCCGGTATATAAATAGTATCGTGCAACAGTAGTGTGCTCCCGCTACGAAACTGGAGCTTGTAGGTGCTAATCCCAATGACATCTTCCTCACTGCCATTGCACATAGTAACACTACGATTTCCAGCGCTACAACGATGAAACTTGACAAATCCAGCAAGGTCAATCACTAAGTACTGGGACGCTCCTGAATCAACAATCCATTTTGGAAAGGTGTCAGTAACTAATGTATAAGAGCAAACGTTTACTATGGGATTATTGGGAGTGAAAGGTACCTCATTTGACTCGAAACGGTTCTAAGAGAAATGACT
Source organism: Pinguicula moranensis (assembly GCA_028565015.1). Classification (NCBI taxonomy): domain Eukaryota; kingdom Viridiplantae; phylum Streptophyta; class Magnoliopsida; order Lamiales; family Lentibulariaceae; genus Pinguicula; species Pinguicula moranensis. The sequence goes on from JAOWBN010181947.1 coordinate 5,433, forward strand.
TCTCTTCCCATAATTATAGCAATTCAGACGCGCTATAAGCTTTGGGCCGTGTGCCCGGGGAGGTTGTTTGTTATTCTTTTTCGTCTTCGTTGCAGGTTTCTAAGGTTTTATCGCTGACTTGCCAGACTTCTTGCTACTCTTAGAGTTTCCCCCATTAGTAGAAGAAATCTTGGCTGTGTAGGCGGAAGCTCGCAGGCTTTCATCCTCAAGGTCGTCGATGTGCTTGACTATGTCAGCGAATGTCTTAGTAATCATATCATAAGACATCAAAGTACTAGAAGTAAGCCATTGTCTGTCTTCCAAATCATCAAGTGAACGTATCTAATTGATGACCTCTTTGACCTCACAAATTTTTATTCTGCCCATATTGAGTCGACACAACAGGTGACTCACTATGCGTAGGATGGTTATGAAATCAGAGATTCCTGGAGAAGCATGAAATTGAACAGTCGTTCAACTCCAATGATTTTTCGTAGGTAAAAATGAGTCTCACACCTCTCATCACTATTACTTCAGCTAACTTTCCATTTCCCAAACGAAACTGCTTCTCTTTTGGTGGAAAATCTATAATATCCCCCATCTCACGCCAATCATCACACAAATGTTTAGTTGTCACTGTGTAATCCAAACATTAGAACAGATCTAATATTGGATATAATGGCAATAAATAAAATACTATAAATGTTACCTGTTTGCGGAAGCGTGATAACTGGATCGAGTATTCGGAATGAGGCTACCAGAGTCTCGTTAAATTCCCACGAATCAAATCTAAGCCTCTCGGGTGGATAGGCAGACAGAGAAATTCCGTATAATGGATATTTTTCGTCTATACGTCTATTACAAATGAATAGGCACGTAGCCTATTTATAGGCGTGAGAATAGTACTTAAATAGTATTATTACTGTGCTGACAATAATTTGTCTGCGTCTTCTTCCAACAAAGTCGAACAAAGATCATCAAGCGACCTCCCAACCATACCATCTGCATGATTTCAAGATTTTAGGCGGCCGCCTATTTCCTTCATATGCCTGCCTGAGTGCATGTTTGGCAGAGGAAGAGATTTTTCCAGCTGAAATTAATATTTTACCATTCACTTAACCTATTTTTATACATATTTTCCTCCTCACCTTTTTAGACCCCCTCTCTCTCATTCTTTTTTAGGAGGTATTTTGTGCAGCCTTCTTATGCTTATAATTGGCATATAAGTATCTTTTTTTCAAAAAATGGGGAGTTATTTTTTTAAAAAATGTGTTTATAAGCCAATTATAATTTTAAAAAGGCTGCGCAAAACAGGGACTTACTCTCTAGATTTTAGTTTCTCTTTTTTAGTAAATTATCCAAGAGAGCCTCTCTCTCTAGGGTTTTAGCATTTCTATTGTATGACTGTTTAGTGGATTTTGCTTACACTATGGATTGATTTGGTGTTCACTTTAATTTTGTTAAAGTTGGGATTGGGCCCTGTTTATTATTCTTACCATTTATTATCTATTGTTCCTCGTAGCTAGATTGATCACCTCCTTAGGGAGATGTAGTTAATTTAGGAAATTTGAAGAATCGATAGACCTATGCAAATAGGTATCTAAGTTAATAACGGTTAGGTATGTTCTTAAAGTCCTGGATTTTAGGTTAGTGTTTATGAATTAAGGGATTCCCGTGCATCAAACAAACCCTTCATAGGAGTGAGTGCTTGAAACTCGGGATTCTCGTGCATAAAATGAACCCCCATAACCTTAGATGATGAACCACTAATTATCAACTAGGGATTCCCATGTATCAAACGTATCCCTAAAGATTTGTATGCTTGGACACCAATTCGAGACATAGTATAGGCAAACTAAACTTATCACCTATATATCTTTTTCCCTTAATTTTCTCTACTCAGGTTATTTGCTTGTTTAGCTTATTAGTTCTTAATTGATAATTTAGATAATTAAGATAATTAAATCAAACCAAAACAACCTTTACATGCTTTCATTTAACACTTTCTTTAGATAGGCAATAGGATATTTGATAGCTTAATGAAGTCACCCCAAGTCCACAAGAGTTTCGACTCCATGGTTAGCTCACTGGTTCTACACTGGTCCATTCACTTGAGGGTATTACTATGGTAGGTGGAGACACGTTTTACTACCAATCAAAAATCTGGATGGCACTTGCTCCACATGGACGAAGCCAAACAAATGAAAGCAATAACTACGTGCCTCCTCAATCGATCGCTTGATTCGACAACCAACTACTTGAAGACCTTCTATAGGTAGCTCTCATATGATACGAAGTTGGCTTCTAAAAGAGAAATGAAAGTAACTGCTGTTTGAGAATGAGCTCTTACCTCAATTCTTTGATCCAAAGCTAGAATCAACTGTGTTCTCCCAAAAAAAATTGAAAATTCTCAAGCAAACTGTGCTTGTCAAAGTGTTGGAGAAGATGAGTTGTTAGAAGTATTTTAGTTTTTTAGTAATGGAGAAGATGAGTCCGGTAGAAGAAGTCAATGCAGGTTTGTAATTTTGTGTTCTTTGGGCTGTTTCATTGTCCCCAACGCCAACTTGGTGTTGGAGTTTGAGTTTTTCTTCAATGCATAGTCCCCAACATCAACTACATTTTCTGTCAAAGTTGTTGTCCCCAACACCAACTTGTTGATGTGCAGTGAGTAGTATATGGGCATTTTCATATGTCAACTTCTGATAAGGGACATTTCGGAACTGGGCCCTGGCAATTGTTTTGGGCCATTTCGTGCTTATCTCTCGGACAAGGTCAACAACCAATATTGAACCGGCTGGGGCAGGTTTGGCCCATATTTACATCTCCAATTTTTATATATGAAGAAGAATTCATTGGTAACACAGTAATCAATTTGAAAACGCTCACGTAAAACACCTGCTATACTGCAAAGTCTAGAAGAAAAAAAAATGTTTTGAGAAATGTGGAAGTTTAGTCAAGAAAACAACCTATTGATATTTTCCAGAATGAAAATGACAAATGTGTAATGCAAGTTTCTGGAAACATTAATTAGTGGTTTATCTCTTGACTTTTGCAACCCAATCGTCTTTCTTATCAATACTTGTAAGCATGATTTAATATCAGCCCTAACTCTGGCGAAGTGAGGAATGTAAGCTTTGAGGGTATAAAAAATTTTAGGGAGGGGCCAAAAAATTGCATATAAATATGTAAATGATTTATTTATTTATTTGAAAAAATTATACCGATGAAAAATCCTCAAAAATTGGGAAGTCATGGCCCCACAGCCCCCACCCTACTCCTGTAGGCGGTGGAGGTTTTTTAAAAAATAAATAAATGTAATTTATAAGTAACTTTAAAAAAAAAAAAAAGGAACCCCATACATTCTGTTACTGTTAAAGTTAATTTTTGGCACCTCCTCACTTTCAATCATGGGTTTGGACGGAGCTCGTAAAACATTGATATATTGATGTGTACTACTTCTTCCTGCATGCAATCATAAAAAATTAAGTAATTTTTTAAATTTTCTTACTGTCCCAAACAATTCTAGATCAGTCCCGTACCTAAACTCTTCCTTTCTTATTTCAATTTTGATGCATGTTGCACCTAACCTAATACTTCTTTTTCATTCCAGCTTGATTGATGGATTGCTTACCTAAGTACCCAATTCCCCATTTTATTAAAAGATGTACATAAATCATTAGGTGTGAAGTTTCGTTACAAGTATGCCTTATTTGTGAGCCATAGATACTACTAGTAATGAGTCTTTCTCAAGGGATTAAAAGTGGTTGTACAAATATTACTATGTGAGTTAGAAAAGGTGATAAAGTTGCCATTGTCGAGTTGATCTTCTCAGTTTGATTAGCTAACCAAAATTGACGAATGGAGGAGGCATTTTTTGTGTGTGTGCTTACAAGTCCTTGGTCTATCGTGGAAGGCAAGGGCTCTGTTATTTTTTCTTTTCACATGGAGTCAGATTTGAATTCGTATCTTTGATCTAGGTTTTATAAATTTGTTTTCATATTTCAAAAAAATGATATTAATACTAAAAGACAGGCTTTCAAAAAATTGTTTCTTGTTATAATATATGTTGTTTTCCAATGGGCAACATAGGGAAAGGGAAGGGGAGGTCATGGTCTTTTACCTAAAAAAAAATATGTAAATTTTAGGTATAAATTTGAAAAAGATATCTGCATGATCCACCACTCAGATGTTACAAAAACATTCAATATTATAATAATTATTATTATTATTTTCCATCCAACACAATCTCCATCTCATTAACTGGAAGCTTTTGACTTTCTTATGCTATTTCTCTAGTTTAGTGGGGGTGGCGGACTTGCAGCATAATAGCCTTTCCAATATCTAAATGACCTTTTTATCCATAAATGTACATTCTAGAATTCCGGTTATTATAAAAATAAAATTTGAAACAAAAAAATTAAGAGAGGGGTGGGGGTGGGGGTGAGAAACTACCCCTCAAGAGATAGACAAATGTGCATGTGCCGCGCTTAAAAATTCAGCCCGTAAACCGTGCATGTCATGCGGGCTGGCTTGCATGCACCTAATTTTTTTAAATTTTTTTTGTTAAATTATATTATTATTTTTATTAAATAATCACAAAAAATTAAAAAAATAGAAAACGTGCAAATGTACGTGACTCATTTGCATGCGGGTTGGTCCGGCCAGACATGTATTTTTATGCTTGCCTGACTAAACACACGTTTAAAAAATGTGTATTTTTTTGCACAAAAACGTTCGCGTGCAGGGCTAAATTTTCCAACCCACAAACCATTACCGAACTGGCCCGGCATGCACATTTGCCCAGGTCTATGTTAGTGATGAAGACAAAGTGGAAGATGGTGATAAAGACAAGTAGCCGCCTACGGCCACCTAAAACCAAGGATTTTTCATCTGAAATCCAGGAACAAGATTTGTACAGATTTCACTATCAAATCTTATCAGATTGGTAAGAAATCAACCATGTATAGTCTACACTTTCAATGTAAAATTACACCTATATATATGTATACATACTATGCGGATTATGTATTGAAGAACTTACTGATTCTTTGTAATCTTCTCTCAACATTTTCATGAAATAATTTCAACATTTCTTGAAACAATTTCATGGTATCAGAGCGCTTGGCTTGCGCCTGTTACAGATCCAATATCCTTTGATCCTGGTTTGTTGATTGTGTTCGTTGTTGCGTCCTAATCTCCAAATTGTCGGTGCTTGGAATTTGGTCTCTTGATCTCGTCGCGACAAGCAACTAGTTTCAGGTGGCCCCTTGATCTCACGTTTTGTTCTGTTTAGGACAAATAGAGATCTTTGCCCTTTTTTTCTTCACAAACAGAGTATATCCACCTATTTCAGTGAGTTTCATCTGTTCTTCTTCTGAAATACATCTATGGCCACTTCAACATTCACTGCCCCGAGTCTTCCTCCTGTCATTATCACAAAGTGTGGCGGTAGTAACTATCTTATCTGGGATTCTCAAATCTGCCCCATCCTCCGTAGCAACGACTTGATGAATATAGTCGATGACTCAGGACCTGCTCCCTCAGATTTTCTCGTATATCCTGCTGCCACTGTTGGAATTGGTCAGAAATCCAATCTGGATTATATCAACTGGCGTGATCAATATTGCCTGTCTTGGATCAATTCCACCCTCACAAAAAGAGTTCTTCATCAAGTATTCCATCTACGCAAATCTGCTGAAGTTTGGGCTTACTTACCGCACAAATTCGGTGGAAAGTCTAAGACTGAGATCTTCGACTTGCTCAGAAAACTCCAAACACTGTCTCAAGGGACTAAATCATGTATTGAGTACATCGATTTAGCAAAGAAAACTGCTGTAGAACTTCGTGCAATTGGCTCCGAGATTTCGGATGATGACCTCATCTCTTATGTTGCTGGGAGGTTAAATTCGCAGTTTGATTTGTTTATTGCTCAGATAAGTTTGATGAGAGAAGAGAAGACAATAGAGTCTGAACGATTTGAACGAGCATTGCAATCTTATGCTGGAAAGATT
>JAOWBN010181958.1:0-16887 GCA_028565015.1 Pinguicula moranensis
GATTATGAGATATTCACATATTAACAATTATTTACTGATATATCAAGAAAGTGATTAATGGTCAAGGATGACACATTACTATGCTTGACATTAATCATTGGATATTAAGTGATGGAAGAATTAATACTAAATGGGATTATCGGATCATAATGCATTGCAAGATGTCGATTATGATAGTACCGATTTAGATATGGATCCTAGTAGGTCGCTCTATATGTTGAACTATAGTTAATTATGTGAGACATAATTGGCGAATTTCACGGACGAGATTTAATTAGGTGTCGATGGGGCCTGAATCCAATTTAATTGCAATATAATTGTAAATTACAATGTGATTGTAATTTATTGTAATTGGGCTCGAAGAATTGAGCCCAATAGCTTAAATCTCGAATTGGGCTTGAAAGCCCAAATGAGACATTATTTGGTATCAATTTTAAGCGGTCGATATTGAGGGATTGAGATTATCTCTTCCGCTAATCTCCTTCGCGAGAACTCTCGACCAAACTACGAAAAATTTGTGAAACATTTTCTTCCGACAAGGTCACCGGAAAATTGAGTTCGCCGTGGTCTAGCAACCACTTCTATTCACAAAGAGCGCTCCGGGTAGAGTCTCTCTATTTGGGAGCTCCGTGTACGACATCACACAGTTGGTTTTCACTTTTCTGGCAGGTCTTTTGCTTTTCCGTACAAACAAAGTTAGTACGGCTATCCTTACATCTTAGAACACAATTTAAACAGTTTTGGGTCCAATTTCATTCGTGGTTTCAAATTTGAAAGTGTTCGAAAAATTTCAAAATTGGCCCACTTGATCCAACAAAACTTACTCTTAATAGTGAGGTTGTTGAGGTGTCGATAGTCCACACACATCCTCCATCCACCATCTTTCTTTTTTACCAAGAGAACAGGAGAAGAAAAGGGGTTGTGGCTTCTCCTGATCAATTCGGATTTAAGCAGGTCCAAAACTATTTTCACTATTTCGTCCTTGTGGTAATGAGGGGTTCGGTAAGGAATTTGCTTTTTGGTGATGGCCGCTGGCTGCAAGGTTATAGAGTGCTCCACTACTCGAACCGGTGGAAGGGTCTGAGGTTCCTGAAAGACTTCAGAGAAGGCAGACAATAAGGCCTGGAATTGCTGATCAAAATTTGTTGGTTTGTCCAAGGTGTTGTTCTTTGTGAGCAATGTCTTGTCGTGTTGATCGAAATGAAGTGAAGCATGGTCCATAATACCAGCTTCCAAGCTAATTCGGCGCTGATGTTCCCTTCTTCATTTAAGGCATCCAGAGGAATCACACTCCCAATCACCACAGCCAACCCACTTTGGATAAGCTTAGACATTTGTTCAGCCGATAATAGTTGGAGATCAGAGGAATCTCTGACTGCCTGCCATTGGACTCTTGCACTATCTTTGGTTAAGGTAATGATCACACTATTGTAATCTGAGAATTGGACCATGTAAATGAAGCCAATCTACACCGATAATCATGTCATAGATATGCAAAGGAAAAGTTTGAGGGGAACACTGAAACCTCATACCTTGCATAGTCCAGCAAAAGGCAGGGCAGTAGGTGTCAGTGATCTGGCACACTCCATCAGCTACCTCAACCTTCATAGATAGTATTTTCTCCATTGGGCACTTCATTCTAGCGCATAAGTTTTCATCTATAAAGCAGTGGGAGCTCCCACCATGTGCCTTTGTAGAGTCCTTTGACTCTGCATGTATTGAAGTTGCTCTGACCATAGCATTAATAGACAACAGAACATTGTCAGAAACAACATCATCTAAAAGGACTTCCTCAGCATCTTCAGTATGATCCGTGAGAGGCAGAGGCTCAGGCTCACTAGTCATAGTATACACCCGTGTAGAACACTAGTATCCAGGGAAAAATGGTGTTGCACACTTAAAGCACAATCGTTTGTCAATATGTTCTTTCATCTCTTCATTTGTAATGAACCTGCACCTGGGAGGAGGAGATAGCAATGGCTTAGGTTCGTCAGGCATGGGAGGTGGTGGAGGTAAGGCAGGTACATTACGGTGTGGATAAATAGGACATTGGTGTGGTGTTGGAGGTAAGCTGTTTGAGTATGGCATTAATTGCTAACTCTTGTTCGCGGGCAATAGAGATAGCTGCGAGCAAGGTTTGGGGGGTACTGGGGCTGGACTGCAGGCTTGAGCGATGGCTTCAAACATCCCGCAAACTTTTCATGGTAAAACATCTCATCAAACTCAGGATAGTGAATTTGGACAGAGGTTACCATTGAATCAAATCTCTCGAACACATCTTGGAGGACTTCATGCTCTTGTTGCTTGAGGTACATAAAATTTTCTAACAGGATACCTCGGTTCTCGATGTCGAAACGTATTAACACCACCACAGTGAATGATTCCTGATTCATAGGTATGGAGTAAACAAGACTCTTGCACCACATATCAACAATGCCCTCCAGGTGGACTCTTGCAAAGTCCAGGCACTCTGCATAAGTGATGCTGCTGTAAATAGAGAGGAAGGCATTACTTCTTTCAATCTAGGACCTGGGGTTGCTACCATTGAATTAAGGGAAATCAGTGTATGGCATCTTAGTTTTCCGTCCACGATCAAAGTCATCTCGGTCATAATCAGGCATGTATGGTGTAGTCATTGATCATCCTTGAGAAAACCAATTGTTCGTTGAGAATTCCAAATAGCTTGTTTAGAGGGATCTCCAAATACATATTGAGGCTGCTTGGAGCTGGTGGCGATATCCTTGCAGCCCCATAGCTGCTGTAAAATTTCTTGCTAGATAGAAAGTATCTTTTGGTGCATATCATCCATTTTCATCTGGACTTGAAAATCCTTAATAGCTAAATGGGCGTACATCGTCTTTGCAATTTTCTCCATCAAGGTTGGAGGAATCTCTCGTGTTTGGTAATGGGGTGGAGTTTTGATCAAATCTTTGAGGTCAGTTTGCTTTCCGGATAGCACATCCTCATAAGGAGATTTATCAAAGTTGAGAGGTCCAGGTGGGGGTGGATTTTTGTTGTGAGGTGTTGGGGTATCCTGGGGGTGGAAATTTCTTGTCATATTGGGTGTTGATGGATAGATCGTAGGGCTCTTATACCAATTGTAACACTCCTGTCGAAGAGTTACTAGAATTATTGGGGAATAAGGATTGCAGAAGAGAATTAGAGGAGAAGATAGAGGAGATGAGAAAAGATATTTCTTAATTTTGCATACTCTATGCAGACGATGGTGGTAAATATTTTAAGGCACTTGTCCCACTTGCCCATGATTTCCTAAATACCCGCCCCATAGACGACTCCACTAAAACAAACACAATTAGCATGACTTAATGATAACTAACACGACTCTATGACAGATTGACTCGGCCAACAACTTAATAAGTAAAGATACGATTTTTAAATAACATAAATAACTGAAAAATTAAAAAGACTTCAATGACTCCGGATGTTGCTCAGTTTCTTTTGGACTAGTACTTCTTCACTTCCTTGACCATCTCTATGTTTCCATCTGACACTGTCGCAGTATTAAACTCCTTCTTCCAGTGGCTTCTAGCTCTTTGTTTGCCTCATTGGGTTGTTACACTTTGGTAGACATGGGCGGTTCGATTTTCGGTTACCGAATCGCCATTTTTTTGCCGGTTGTCAATTTTAAAAATGAAAATCTTAACCTAACCTTGAATATCCGATTTTCTCCGGTCGACGGCTCGGTTGCCAAAAACCTCCAGTTTAGTTGATGGTTTTGGTTCATGATGTTTCGGACAGTTTCATGACGGTTCCAACACCGTGTATATCCAGTTCAAACCTCCAGCGTAAACGAGTTTGTTTTTTTTTACTTTTTTAAAGGAAAATTTTGCTTCTTTTATTTTTTTTAGAAAAAAATATTTTCTTATATTTGTCACATAAATCTATAAAAATTATATATATTTTAAGTTCCATAAACAAATAAAATTATATATAATAAAAATATTAATATAAAAATATTATTTATATATATAAATTTATAAATCAAAGTTTATAAATTAAAATATAAATAAAATTATATTGATGATTGACCATATAGATGAAGTCACATTTATATTTATAACAATAATACAAATAAATGTACGTTAACATTTATATTTATAATTTAAATTAATTTATATTTACAATATAATTAAAAATAAAAAAAAAGAGGAGAATGGTTTGAATTCACCTAAAACCTCAAGCCCAAATGAGCTGGCTATACAACCCTATGTAGACTCTACCACAAATGAATTAGCAGTAGGGGCTGTGGATCTGGCCTTACAACAACATCTAGTGGACTTCCTTCCTATGCAAGAAACTACAAACTTGAGCCAGTCTATCAGGTCACCCAAATCCAACAGGAAAAGTGTTGTGGAGAAACCCTTTTCTAAAGAGGTTCTTACTCAAAGTCAGAGAAAAAAATTAGATCCGACCAAGCAAATTGAGTTTAAAGCCATCCCCTCAAACTTGGTGGAGAAGATGAATTATCCACAGTCAGCACACAAATTGTATTCAATTACACCATCCAGACTGGCAGAAATAGCTGACCAAACGATTGAATTAGGGGTGAAACTGGGGATTTCATATGGCCCGCATTCTGAACTAGCTCACAACCAGGTAATGCTCATGAACACATACAAGAAAGAGTTTCCAAGTAGCTCTTCTCCTGCGAGTCAACAGAAGAAGGACAACTTGGTAACTAAATGAAAGTTATAACGTACAATGTAAGAGGCTTGAATAGCCCAGGCAAGAAGAGAAGAGTGAAAGCTCTACTATTAAAAGAGAAACCAAACTTCTTAAGCATACAGGAAAGTAAACTGGTATATATGCCTCGGAGAATTTGTGAGAAACTATGGATAGATGCATATTTGGACTGGATGCATTTAGGATCAGAAGGACAGTCCGGGGGCTACTATGCGTTTGGAATAAGCTGAAGTTCCAGCAAGATATCTTCTCTAATAAAGGGGTCTTAGGGATATCAGGGTACTGGAATAATGAAACAACTCTTTCCCACATGGTTAATGTGTATAGACCTTCATCTTTCACAGCTAAACAGGCTCAGTAGCAAGTTCTTACTGAACTTATGAGAGGGAAAGAGGAGCAAAAATGGTGTGTGGAGGAATTTCAATGCTATCCTTAATCTTGGGGAAAGAAGGAGTTTTGTTCACCGCCCAGCTCTAGCTGAAATTTCAGCCTTTTCAGCATTTGTTAATGGCTCTAAACTAGTGGATCTGAAAATGGAGGGAAGGCACTTCACTTGGTCAGTCAAATCCCTCAAATCAATGAGTAGATTAGATAGATTTCTCTTGAATGAAGCCTGGATGAATAAAGACCAAAAATGGATTAAAAAATGACTGAGAAAAGGATGATTCTGATCATAATCCAGTATGCCTCAGCTACAAAGTGCAGAATTGGGGTCCAAAACCTCTAAAGATGTTGGACATTTGGCTGTCAAATAAAACCTTTGTGGACTTGGTAACGAAGACTTGGGAATCGACTGGTTTAGAGGGGTATGCCAGTTTCAGAATAAAACAGAAAATTAAAGCTGTAAGCCAAGCAATCAAAGAATAGAACAGATCAGCTAGGAATCTGGAGGGGCAAAGAGATCAGATTTTAAACAGACTAGACAATCTGGAAAAGGACTCAGAATTGAATATAGAGCTGGCTACATCTGAAATAAGGGATCTCATAACTCAATTAGAAAAAGTAACCAAATCTCTGGACAGTATCATCTATCAAAAATCCAGAATCAGTTGGTTGCAACAAGGGGATGCTAATAGTGCTTACTTTCATCGTATGATAAACAGGTATAGAAGGAAAAATTCCATTCGGGGTATTTACAGTGGGGAGACTTGGCTAGAGGATACTGAGCAGGTTAAAGAATGCTTTAAAGCTCATTTTGAAGCAAGGTTCACAGAGGTGGAGTGGCCTAGACCTAAGGTCACAAATATATCTTTTACAACTCTATCTACTCAAGCTCATAGATTCAGCCTAGCTCCATTCTCATATCAGGAAATTATGCTAGCTATAGCTGGTTGTGGCAGCTCCAAGAGCCCCGGCTCAGATGGCTCAAACTTCCATTTCATCATGAAGTTTCTAACAACCCTTAAACCTGATATCATCCAGTTGTTGAAAGAGTTTTATAGGCATGGACAATTATCAAAAGGCAGTAATGTAGCTCACGTATCATTACTTGCAAAGGTGCCTTCACCTCAACAGGTAACTGATTACAGGCCCATAACACTAATAGGATATATGCCTAAGATTATTGCAAAAGTGCTAGCCTCTAGACTAAGTAAGATTCTTCCTCAGGTAATATCAAGCAACTAGATGGCTTTCCTGGCTGGCAGGAAACTTTTAGATGGTACTATAATTGCAAATGAAGCTATTGATGAAATGAGGAAACTAAAGCAGAGTGGATTTATATTCAAAGTAGATTTTGAGAAGGTATTTGACACTGTTAATTGGGATTACCTAGAAGATGTGATGTCTCTTATGGGGTTCCCTACTTGCTGGATTATGTGGATCAGAGGCCTATTCCACTCTGCATCCACTTCTATTCTTATTAATAGGAGCCCCTCTCAAGAATTTTATCCTAAAAGGGGGTTGAGGCAGGGGGATCCTCTTTCCCCCTTCTTATATTTGATTGCAGCTGAAGGACTCTCTAAAATGATTCAAAAAGCTACATAAATAAATGTCTTCTCACCCTGGAGCATTGGTAGAGAGAAAGTTACACTTTCTCATCACCAATTTGCAGACGACACACTCATGTTTGGGCTATCTGACTGGCAAAATGTCAACATTCTAAAGGGCATCCTACAAAACTTTGAATTAGTGTCTGGATTGCGCATTAACTACTCTAAAAGTAGTCTATTGGGAAGACACATGCCAATGGACCTTCTTACCTCTATGGCCACTTACCTTAACTGTAAAACTGCAAGCCTACCCTTCACCTACCTAGGTATCCCTGTGGGGAGGATTCCATCAAACAGTCCCTCTGGTCACCTATCTTTAAGAAATTTGAGAAGAGACTGGCTGGCTGGGAGGAACAAAATCTGTCTATGGGAGGGAAACTGGTTCTAGTTAACTCGGTGCTAGCAGCTCTACCATCACATTTCCTTGGCTCCTTTGAAGCCCCGAAGAGTGTGGTAAAAAGGCTGACAAGCTTACAAAGAAGGTATTTCTGGAGCTCTAAAAAAAGGACATAAACCTATCAGATGGGTTGCCTGGTCTAAAGCAGCTAGACCTAAGGAGGAGGAGGGTCTAGGTATCAGAAATATTGGACATTTCAACCTAGCACTACTTGGCAAATGGTGCGCAAGATTTCTATTTGGGGAGCACAGTCTAGTGATGGACATAATTCAGTCAAAATACAGCTTCAGAGGTACTCTTATGTTAGATAGACTTTGTTGCCTCATTTCCAGGCAGCCCCTATCTCAAGCTCACAAAAGGAGAGGTGGATCTTATGCTTCCCAATGGTGGAATTCCTTAAATAAGATTGTTGAATCTTCATGGTTTCACAATAAGATTAAGCTCCAGGTGGGTAATGGAAATCAGATCCATTTATTTACTGATATATGACTATGTGATAACTCTCTAGCAGAGTTATGTCCCAGACTATTTAGACTGACCACTTTACCTCAGGCAAACATTGCTAAGATGGGTTGGGCTGATAATCAGTGGCACTAGATCTTGAACTAGAAAAGAGATCTTAGACTTGGGGATTGGCTGAACAAACTCAGTTACACTCACTGATTTCCCAAGTAAACTTGGATGAATTCAGCAGGGATAGATATTGCTTCGAAGGCTCTATGGATGGATCATACTCTGTAAGCAATGCTTACTCATGGATTCTAAGAACTGATAGTGTCACCACATTCACAGAGGAGTCAGGTGCATTAAAAGAGGTGTGGAATGGCATATCCCCCACAAAGGTGTGTATCTTTGGGTGGAAGCTTTTACAGGAGAGTCTCCCAGTTAAGGAGGTTCTCCAGAAAAGGCACATTATCCCTCTTAATCAAGACCTAAGATGTACATTATGCTCAGAAAATTGTGAGTCCATCAAACACCTATTCCAAGAGTGTCCTATAGTGGTGCAGATATAGCATACTTCTGGCTCACTGTTATGTCATCACAATCCACCAGAGTTGCCTCTATGCTAGACCATATATCCAATGCCCCAGATGGTGCCCATAAGGATATACGGAAATCCATTTGGCTAGATTTCTCATGGTGTACCTGGAAGACTAGAATTGCTGCTCATTTCCTCAATATTGACATAAATGGTGAGAAAATTTTGGAATCCATTAAAAGAACTACATAGAGATGGTGCAAAGCCAAATTGGAAAGGAGGTTTCCATCTTTCACAGAATGGGAGATTAACCCAAGCACCTGTTTGGCTATAACCCCATAGTCATAACACAACCTCAACTGTGTCACCCAATAAACGGCACAAGGAGCTGCATCAAGGGTGTTAGTAACAGGCTCACTATAAGTTGGGTGGACCACAAAGGAAGGCATCCTTACTAACTCATGGATTTACGTATTTCTGATACTTATATTGATGCAGCTAGGTGGCAAGAGATTCAGACTATGGAAAGCATAGCAGGAAGTCGTAACTTCTTGTGCTACCTCATTTGATACTCTTTGGGTTGAAATCAAAATTTCAGAACTGAACATATGGTGTTAACTCTAACCTGCAGGAGATTCCGATTCATGCATTGTGTTCACCTACTGTTTTACTATCTTATTGTTTTACTGTTCCATGTGATACAAGTTTGGGATATGCTGCTAGGGGTCCTGGCCCCCTAGCTTTGGTAATATGATTCAACACATGAATATTCTGTACATTTTTTCATGGCATATGGGGTTCGGATACATTGAATGGTCTTTTTTATGTTCATCATCAAAGTTTTAGTGACCATGTAACAGATTGAAGCTGGCTTGATTTTCAGCCGCATGATGACCAAGCGTGAGAAGGTAATGGTTCCTCTGAAGAAGGTACTCCAAACAGAGGTGAATAGACTAGTAAATCCAGTTAACTCCTACCATGGAAGGTGTATAGTAGTGGAACAGGTTTCAGGTATTTGGTTTAAAAGGTCAAGGACTAAGAGACTCAGGTACCATTATCCGTTATGCATCAAAATGCATTTCCTCCTCGACTTAAAATCTTTTGAACTACTCTCCTACCAGTTCTGATATCTCAGATCTTTCAGATTTTATGTAGTTTGTGTCTATGTGGCACAGGTGCATATAGGTGCATTCAAAAAAACTGCAGACCGCGATCAGCACTAAATTACAGTGAGAAACCACAGCTACATGATGAAAATGGGCAACACCACTAGCCGATTAGCACATGAGTTAAAGACTGCATTAATCTCAACCTCTGGATGCTTTCAGGCACGTAGGCAGAGCTTTGTACCAATTCATAGTCGTATTATAACAGATACGTGCTATGAATTGATAAGTTGACAGTAAAGACTCCTGCAACGAGTACTCTAAAGGTCATAGGTTAGCTGTGGACCATCCATAGGGTGACATGTTGACAGCGACGATCCTTGGCACGCAACAAAATAATAGATACGGGCAACCTGCTCAGCAGAAGAGTACAAAGATCGCTAATGTATTTCTTTAACCATAGGGGGCTAGTATGTTTAGATGGGTTGTAATATCAAGAGCGGCTTGTGCTCTTTGGTTTTGAACTTATTTTCTGTAGAAAAAAAATTTCAATGAAAGTTTGGTTTAACTAAAAAAACATATAAAATTGAATTGACTACGTATCGTTTATGTGTATGCATAAGCGAATCAAAGCCCACATAGTTCTTCAATTTCTTACCTTAATTACCTATTTAGTCATTCAAAATTGGTTGGACTTGATGCATTTGTACTTGTCGTTGACCCATCTTCATTAATGTCAAATGGATCCTCTTCAACAAATTGATGTTCTTGAAACTTACACTCCACTGCTATTTAATCTTACATACAAGTTTGATATTCTAACATCCAGGGGCTTAAGTTCGAATAGGTTTCACTTAAAATGTACCCTCCCTGATTAAATGCTTGTTCTACAGCAATAGTTGAAACTGGACATCCTAAAACCTCTTTTACATAATCGATAATACTGGAAAATCTCGTGATTTGCTTCTCCAATAGCCAAAACATCAAAAACATCCAATCACCATCTTCTTCACCTGCACTTGTCTGCGCAATCTTGAAATGAGTGGTTAAATACGCGTCAAGTTCCACAAGTATGGTACTTGACATGGGCCTGGTCCGTTTACTGGATATTTTATTTATAAATCTCCTGAGACCTCTAGTTCCATTAGTACTACCTCCACTAAGTGTCTTAGCCGGCTGAGTCGTAATACCTAAGCGTCTTTGATCATCTACATATAACTCGTTTAATACAGTAATTACATTTGTAATTACATTCTTATAATTTCTAGTTGTTACATCAAACTCGTCTAAATGTATTATAATAATCTTTTAATGATGTTGTTAAACCTTCTAATTTAATTTGGGGGTCTAAAACGGCAGGAACTAGGTTCAATAGTGATATATCTAAAATATATTTACGTCATTTTGATCTTATAGCAACTATGGTATTTTTTAAACCAGATTCGTTTTCATAACTTTGTATCGTTTCTTCTAAATAAGCACAAATGAGAAAAATAAGGTGTGAAGTGTCCTTATATACATGAGATAATATTTTGGTATATTCATTAAATTGTTTTAAGAATTGTAAAAAAAAAATTCACTATCATTCCAATTTATTGGGTGTAAAGATATATGACTGTATTTATTACTAAAAAATTGAATGGGCCTAGCACCATTATCAGTACAAAATTTATACCATTTCTTCATTACTTTTGATTTAGTTGCTAAATATTTTACCGTCATTTTAATTGGATTAACACTTAAATCAATACATGATAAAGCGTCTTGTACACATAAATTAATAATATGAAAAATGCATATAATATTAAAAAAGTGACCTTCAAATGAAGCTTCACACAATTCTTTTAATTCAAGTATACATGCATCATTAGGAGTTGCATTATAAAAAGAAACACTATATATTTGATGTTATAAATTATATTCTTCAAGTATATCCATTATCATTGATCATATATTTGTTACATTATGTTTTTCATCAAACATCCTATAAGCAATTATTCTTTTTTTATTTTTCATTCACTATCTACTCAATGACAAGTTACTCCTATATAAACATGTCTTTGTCAATGATTGGACCATATATCACTATATATAGATACTATTTGTATCCTTAAAGTTGAAAAAAAGGTTACATAATTGTCTATTTCTTCTAAAAAAAAAACTCTTTTTAATATCACTACAATGTGATTTACGGTTTAGTCGAGTGAATAAGGATTGTAAGCATATTTGCACATAATATTCAAAGTTATGACTTTCGGGAAAACTAAAATAAAGACCTTCCTAACAAATTAAATCTACTAAAACATCTCTATTTTTATTTTGATTATATCTAAAAAGACTAGAAGGAGACATACCTGGACTTCCAGGTCCAGGTCCACCGCTAGAAGAACCCCAACTCAATAATTGTGTTTAGCTAGTATCTATTCCATATTCTACCGGATGTGCCGATTTTATGTGATTGGATAGCGATCCACAACCTCCACCTTCAATTTTCAAAAAAAAATTAGTTAACTAATCTAATACTAATTCTAAATTACAATAGTCTAAGAAGCTTTAATCGATTCGGTAAGCACTTAGGTAGATGATCTCGTACTAAAATTTTGGTGATCAGCTACCTAGACATTTTTACCATTCCTCGTGAAATGTCCATATTTTCGATGGAGTCACAATGGTCCAATTTAAGAACCGGCCCAAGACAGCCTTTCACAAACACGATTACTGCGGAACTTCTTAGACTAATGTAATTTAGAATTCTAACACATATAATATTTAAACTAATATTTAAATTTCAAACTAATATAATATTTTTTAAATTGTTTAAATGCATAAAATATTTATAAAATAGTTACCTTAATGAAACTTGTATTTGGCGACACAAAATCGGCACTGAGCATGGTCGGGGCCTTTTGCCGGGTTTTCCACTTTATCATAAAAATTGATTCAAATTCAACGTTTACTAGTCTTGGGGGCGGGCGGTGGACGTTGTTGATGAAGTGGATAGTTTTCACTTTCACGAATACTTACTTCCAAAAGCGTATCATCTGACTTCAACAGTAACAAAATTTCTCCTAAAAATTGTTAATCCAACTCTTCTAAAGCATTCAACTCTATATTTTTGTCAACAAAATCGACAAAAGGGGTGTAGACTCCGAGGGTGGAAGGAAGTGATGAAGAAGGCGGAATGTGTGATTTTTTGGACATTTTTTATATAGAGTAACAAAATAAAATAAAAAATTACTGAAAAAATGCTAGTATGAAATTGAGGATTAGAGTAAAATATAGTAGAAACTAGAAAGTAGAAAGATTACGGAATGAACTTGAAAATTGAAGAAATAAGAAGAGACAACTAAGAAGTAAGAAGTAAGAAGAGAGTTGAGAGTTGAGAATCAAGGATATTAAGAAAGGATGTGTGATTGAAAATAAAGAAGGGGATATATTTATAGTGGTAAAAAGTGAAAAGTAAAATGAAAAAAATAATAAAAAAGCAGTGATCGTAGCCGGATTTTCCAACAGAAAATCGCTTGATTTTTGCCAAAAATAAGCTACAACCAATAAAACAATTTTTATTTTATATCTTGGGGGACAAAAATCCAATGGAAACTAGCGGAAATTTGCCCCCCGAGACTGATTTTTGGTGGAATAGATTGCCTTTCTTATTTATTTTTTTGTTACAAATCTGTCGAACAATCGACGGTGGCGTCATTTGATTTATTTTTTTTTCAAGGATTTTTAGAGTTTGGGGTTTTTAGATTTTTTAGGGATATTTAGGGTTTTTTAGGGTTGTTAGGATTTAAGGTTTAAATGTTTTTTTAGGTTTTTTAGGGTATGAAATATTATAAAAGTTATCAACATTATATAACTTACAAATTTATAAAAATTAGAACTTCAAAACTTATCAAATTATATAACTTGTATTATGTATAAACTTTTTAACTTGTACAATTTATAAACTTATATAATTTATAAAAATATTATATAAACTTATATATAAACTTTATATAAACTTAAAACTTGTTAACTTGTACTTGTACTTGTACTTGTACTATTAAGTATTATGTAAAGTAAAAGTACAACAACCCCAACAACGTATCCAGTATAACCCAAACTAAGTTGGGGTTTGGGGGTCAGATGTATGCAGCCTTACCCTTGTAATTATACAAAGAGGTCGTTTCCATTGCGACCCAGTATGCATTGCGTCATTTGATGTATTGAGTTTCAACAACTTCACTAAATAGAAGTACTGGAATTTAAATAGAGTCATTTTGCTCTAGTCCATTATTAGCACAAAGCAAAAAGAATTGTCATTGATGACTTTTCAGCTCCATTTGCAATGTAAAGTAAAGGTAAAGTAAGTAAACTAAATTTTATATAAACTTTATATTTATATAATTAAAATTTTATAAATTATACAAATTTAAAAACTTGTAAACTTAATTAACTTACAAACATTTTCACCTTATTTAACCTAAAATAAAACTTGTGTAACTTTTAAACTTACATATCATTTATAAAACTTATTAACTTTATATAAACTTGTTTAACCTATACTATTGGTTATATATAGACTAAACTTGTACAAACTTTATGTTTATATAAGTTGAAATTTATAAGTTATTCAATTTTATATAAAACTTGTAAGGTTGATAAATAATATATTTTATAAGTTGTACAAGTTCTTAAGTTTTATAATTATAAGTTAAAAAAGTTTATAAGTTATATAAGTTTTTAAATTTACAAGTATTACATTACAAATTGTATAAGTTTTTAAGTTTTATATATTTTATAAGTTTTCAACCCTAAAAAACCTAAAAATCCAAAAATTTCTAAGAAATAAATAAATAATTCTATAGAAGTTTATAAGTTACACAAGTTTTGAAAGTTTTAATTTTTATAAGTTACATACATTTTTAAATTTTATAAGTTACATTTTTAATTTTTGTAAGTTACATTTTTAATTTTTATAAGTTACATTTGTTTTAAGTGTTATAAGTTATATACATTTTTAAATTTTATAAGTTTTTAAGTTTTATATATTTTATAAGTTTCCATACCTAAAACCCAAAACATCCTTAAAAAAATTAAAATAAACTTTATATTCATATAAGTTGAAGTTGATAAGTATCAATTAAGTTATAAATGATTTGTTAACTTTTAAATTTCTTCGGTTTAATAGAGTATATAAATTTATAAGTTATACAAGTTTTTAAGTTTTATAAATTTTTAAATTTTTTAAGTTTTATAAATTATATACGTTTTTAAGTTTTATAAGTTTAAGTTATATACGTTTTTACTTTTTAAGTTTATCAATTTCATTTCAAACGCTAAAAACCCTAAATAAATATAAAATAAGAAAAAATGTGATTTCCACCGGTTTTTGGCGGATTTCTGCTCCAGCCATTTTTGCCATTTTATTTTTTTATTTTTAAAGATTTTGGCAGAAATCCGCCTGTTAAACTTCCATTTTTTAAATCTAGCCAGTTTCGGAAGGTTGAAACCTGTAAAAACCGGCATTTTATTTTTTTTTGATTTTTTTTAACCTTCGATTTTAGCCAGTCCGAAAATTGACAGTTAGTCGATTTTCGGTTGAAAATGTCAATTTCTGCACTTACTAGTATGTTGAAGTAAAGATATACATAACATGGCTGAGGTGCATTGGCAATGAGGTTCTAGACGGAGGATCTAGGCCCCAGTTCAGAATCTCTATTTCTAACTACTGCATCGCGAGCCAGTGAGATTCATTGCAAAATTTTCCAGAAGATAGGCATGTGCAAGGGCGGAGGGAGGGAGGCCATGGTCAACCCCCCCACCCCATCCCACCCCACCCAAAAAAAAATTTAAAAAAAAACAAATTACTTGTAAAATATTTTTTCAGTTTTGGTCCCCTCTAGCTGGGGTTGGGCTCAAACTTGAGTGTTTCTGATTTGTACTACAGATAACAATGAAATTTATTAACAAAAATGTATATACATCTAGCATATTATTCGAATAGTCTAGATTTTTTCACAGCTTTATTGCAATTATTTCTTTATACTTCAATATTTTGGTGAATAATTTTATTTGATATTTATTATAACGAAGTTCAATGAACTTGATTCAACCCGATCCGATCTATCCTATTTAAACCAGAAAAATTTGCCCCCCCAAGCTAATTTTTTGGCTCTGCCCCTGTGAATCTCTGTGTTTTGCATTCATGCGTGTGATTACCGAACAGTTCAGGGGTGCAGTGGCGGGAATAATTTCAGGAGCGTGTGATTTTGGGTAGTCTGATTTAAACTAATTCGCCGCCACGGATTTCGCAATCAATGAATCAGATATAAAACTTAGATCCACTGCCCCACCGAAAACTTGTTCACAGGTTTTCTTCCAATAAAAAGCTGACACGTCAAATAGTGGCCCCGCGAATTGCCGTCGCCTTCCCGGTGATTCTCTTTGAAGATCAAAACGAGCCTACCATGCCCAAGAGGGCGGGTAGGGTGGTTGTGGGATGGGGTAGCTAGGGGCGGAGGCAAGGGAATAGGGGAGTCATGGTCACTTCCATAATTTAAAAAAAAAAATTATACTAGGAAAAAAAATTATTTTTCTAGTTTGTCCCTCTTGAACTCTTGATGTTCTTGTTGTTTTAAAATATTACACAAGTTTCGTGTATTGTAGTTGGTAAAAGCATCAAATTTTTGAGTTTAGGTTTGAATCCCATGTGTCCCTTTTTTGGTAAAAGAAAAGTAAAATATTTGGAAGCTAATGAATTTGAACTTTATCCATCAAATTCAAAATCTATACAATCGGTAAAGTTCATTAATATAATTATTTTTGTTAATTCTAATTAACTCAAATATCTCGAATAATTTTTTAATTTATGTTTTACAGTTCATTAATATAATTATTTTTTATATTTAATGAGTTTTAAATATGCTCGAATTTCAAATACTTGAAATTATTTATGTTTAAAAATATTTATTTATTACAAAATTGTGGATTTGTTTATGCCATTTTAATTATTTTCTCTATAATTAAGAAAATATAAATAGACATTTTTTTGATTAAGCATATACTATGTAGATTGTTACAATTTTTTTGGTGACGGTAATGAAAATTTTTAATTTGCTGATTTTTTTTTTTAAATCATTGATTTTATTTTTCTTCATAAAACTGCAAATCCTCTGTATTGTGAAGTACTTTTATTTTGGATCATTTATTTTTATTTTATTTTTTTCTTTTTTTTTTGAAAAATTATAATTCAATTTAAAGCAATCCGACTCGACCCGAGAAAAATTCGTACAAAAAATCCTGGTTCTGTCTCTGGACAGTGAAAGTCCTCATTTCGAAGCTTATCCTGTAGTGGATTTCATAAGACTCCTGCATAATCTTCCAGGTTTTCATCATGCTGCATGGAACAGAAGAGAAACACAAAAGAAGTCAAAAGCAAGATCATGTGATTCCCTTTTCTTCTATACAGGAATTTTAATATACAAATAACTTTTGGTCCCTAAATATTTGTTCTCCCCAAATTTTGAACTCTCTGAATTTATATTTCTGCACTTGACTATATAGTATTGAAAAATACCTGACTATATAGTATTGCTTATATTGGAATAAATATGCTGCTGCTTGTCCATGTTGAAGCAAAACAAGACCATTTTATATTGAACCCCAATTACAAGCCGTGACAAAACTCAAACTCCATGTACTACAAAACCAATTTACATGTTTACA